>JAQGDQ010001740.1:0-27219 GCA_030141605.1 Tubiluchus corallicola
AGTATACAAAACAAAGTAGGGAATCCTACTGCGCAGTAGTTCGCGCAGTTAGTGTCGCCCTAGCGGCAGTTCAGTACGGACTGTTGTCAGGTACGCAACAGCGCAGGCTGTGGGTATTGTAGCAGATGAATTGATGAGACCATCAAAACCAGCCCGGTTAACAGGCGCTCATAAATTGCTCAGCAGTGAGTTGCAAAAACACAGGTAAAAATCTCTTTTTAAATTTCGCAAGGATGCAGCCAGGTAATTATAATAAAATGTTAATTATAACACAGTTTTGTAACTTTTGTTACTAGTTAAATATTTTGTACGCTAAGCAAAGACTGCAAGGCCTACATCTCTCTTTGGCGATTTATAGCAGCTGTTATATTTTTTAATATTATCTAAAGCAAGCATAAGGCATTAAGAATAATTTGTAGTTAAAATAAAAATTATTATAATCATATCTCATAAAAATTAATAGGCTTATTTACAAAAGCAGTTAAGAAAGTTGATCAAAAAGAAAGTTTGCAAATACCTGGCTCATGTAGTATTCGGTTTCTGGAGAAATATTTTTTCTAAAAAACATTTCTATTTCATATGTTCTTATCAGGAAATATAACTTGAAGAAATATTAGGCCTGACTTTCATGTGTAATACCTTTCATAGAAAAAAAATCGATTTTTTCAGAAGAGCAAATAATTTTCCAGAACAAAACTTAATCTAAGCATCTGCATGTTTTGTTAATTCTAAGTTAAAAATGTTTAAAAAGCATATAATTATACATTGGCCTTTGTTATGAGTTGGAGTTAGTTATAAAATTACGTTGAACAAGCAGAGATGCATTTACGACATTACTCCTCTTTTTTATTATCAGTGAACAAAAAATAACTGAATGAAACATCAGAGCTGTCATCCTAAGCAGCCGACATAACTTCCACCTCTATAACAACCAACTAACTATGTCAAAACCTAGTTACAGAATTCAGGCGAAAAGCATAAATTAGAATCTGCACGCGTGTCATAATACCTTATAATATCATGTGCAGACATTACTTATATTTAGCCTAATTTTTTAAGATTCAGTTAGGCTTACATCAAAATAAATGTTCATTAAATACAGTTTGCTTACGTGTAAAAAATGTACTTGTATAATGTTCTTTTATTTTCTTTATTAATTAGACTCTTTAGTATTATTTTAATGCATGTACTTTGCAGCTTGATTCAGTTCCCTATTTGAAAGTTTATTTAAATTTCTGTTTGGCTAGCTTGCTTTTCATTTTATTTAGTTTGTTTTTATTATTTTTATTTAGTATTATTGTTATTATTTTGCACGTTTTTCTCATATTGAGTTATGCATGGACGATATGACAGCTTGAATTTGGTCATTTTTATTATTCATTTGTGCCACATTATTTGGCTTTTGCTTACCATTGATTTTTGTTTATCATTTTCCTGTATGTTTAGATATCTTTGATTGCATTTTCATCCTTCAGTTATTTAAAGTTGATCAGAGAATTTTAAACAGATCAAGTTGCTAAGTAAAATAGTAATAATGTAATTTCACTACTATTCATGAGTGAAATAGTTACAGTGTCATCCCAATAATCACATACATCCATTGAAGGATGGCTTGACTAGTATTTCCATTGTGAAAATTAAATACATTTACTTGCCTCAGTTATATCATGAATGTGGAAATAAAAGCACGTTTTGAATTGAATTGAATTGAATATATGAAGCACTGTATCATGCAATTAATTGTTGTGTGCATGCGTGCGTGTGCGAATTGTTTATATACAAACCTACAATATAATATATGTGTAATTATATAGATTAATTGCAGGGCACGTAAATGGGTGCAATTTTTAATGTGCCAAATTCGCTACCTCGCATTGGAGTAAAATCACCAAGAAACAAATGGCAGAACCTTCAACAAAAAGAAAAGAAGGATCTCTCTCTGTGTCTCTGCCTCTCTCCCTCCCCCTTTCTCTGTCTCTCTCTCTTTCACTCCCTTTCACTGTTTCTCTTCCTCTCCGTCTTTCTTTTAACTCTCTCTCTCTCCCTCTCTTTCTCTCTAAGAGAGGGAGGGAGAGAAAAATCAATAAATCAATGAAAAATGCATTACTTTTTTACATAGTAGGCAGCCCATCACGCAGTCAGCTAGCCTCTTTCCTCAGGAAAAACAATAAACTTTTACTTACAAGAAAACTGAACAGGCATTTGCAAGTACATAATACAAACTTATTGCTACAATGTTTTTTCCTTTTCAGGAAATGTTTTCAGTTTTTTTAAACTAATAATTGGTTTTAATTGAGATATACTTCTTTTATTAAAAACGAAAAGTGATTTTGGCTTATCAAAATTGCACGTATGCCAACACTACTGGTGAACTTAATAATATTATTATTACAGTCAATGCGGCGCTCCAAATTTTTACTGATTCGCCGTTTGATGCCGCCAGCATAGCCGCTAATCGCAAAAATGAAATACGTAACAATAGTTTTCGTCACTTCCTCTTTATACACTTTGGTAATACATACAACATAAGCATAATTAAAATAAGCAGGTTGTACACGGTGAGTGGCGAAAGTAATAATTGTATTTGCAGTTTTCCTTTACGGATTCTGTCTCAGTTGCAGTGTATTCGAGCTTCATTCAATTCTTAAAATGATTCTGTAATGTTTAAAACAGTGATAGAGACTACAAGAACTAACAAGTAACCACCATTCAAGACTAGAAATTTGAAACTTTTTTAAAGATACTTAAATGTGTACGATTTTAAATACTTACCACCAATGACTATGGACTGCTTTATTGTCTTGTTGCAATTGAAAATGGTATACTTCTGCAGTAGATCACTACATCTGTGGAATATGCCTCTGGACCTCTGGCTGCATATTAAATGATAAGAAAAGGTGTACCTGAAGTAGGTTTCAGAAAAATTGCCTTAAAAAATCATATTACTTTATAGCAATTTTACATGACGTCATATACGAGCAACGTAAATCAGGTGAAGAAAAGGAAATGTTATAGTATGTATCAAAGAACTTTCCATGCAAAGTTATGTTATTTAGCATTTCGCTTACCTGCTTGAAAAACTTATGTAACACTAACTAGAAAAGAAAATTATTAAATACTTAAAATGCTTTCACCAATTGGTAAAATGTTGCTGTCTCACTCTCCAGGTGCACCACTGACTAGCCAAAAAATGTATTTTTAATCTTGTTGACAAGATACAGTAAAATTTTACTTTGTTAGTGATGTGTGCGCCATGAATGCTCTGATCATTTTTTCAACTTTACTCAGTGTTATCTAAACTAGTTTCAAATGACTTATCGTCAAAATGGCTGCGTCTAACGGTCGTTGCTGGTGTTTAAATTTACGTGTTTTATACAGTGTTACTGCCGATGCAAGTCCTGTATGCAAAAAGGCAGTATGTAAGTGGTATAAAATTTCAAGACGAATTTTTTAAGCTTTATGTAAGTGGATAGTTTTTTTAATATATGTTCTTTGGGTCAAGCCAAAGAACATAAAAAAAGAACAAAAAAATAATATTAAAAACCATTAAAAACTAAAAAACTATGACAACAAATTCTTACCAAGAAGGCAACGGAGTCTTCAACACAACTACACCTAACGCACCCAACAACGTGCATATAGGAGAAAACGATATGATAAAACTCAAAGTAGGTCAAATATCCTACAAAGACATATCATTCAGCACCACAACAAGCAATGTTAACTGTGTTCCCCAAGCCATATATGGAGATGGCACAAACATATGGATAGTAGATAGTGATACCAACAAAGTATACCAGTATACACAAGAAGGTAGCTATACAGGAATATCCTTTGATGTAGCCACAGAAACTACCTCTCCAAAAGGTGGGTACTTCGATGGAGTTGCTCACTGGATAATAAGCGGTGATAACAGCGTTCACTCTTATATGGGTGACGGTACGTATTTAGGTATATCATTCGACCTAACCAACCAAACCACCTCTCCACAAGGTGGATACTTCGACGGTACGAACCATTGGATTATCTGCGGAAGCAACACCCTATACCAATACAACAAAGGAGGAAATTATACTGGAAACTCTTTCAGCACCTCAGCAGAAACGGTAGCAACAAGAGGAGGATATTGGGGAAATAATCACCACTGGATAATAGGTATAGGCAGCCAGTCTGTGCATCAATACGACAACTTAGGAGTATACACAGGGTTTACATTTACCACAGCAGGGGAAACCACCAATATACGCGATGGATACTTCGATGGAGAAAACCACTGGATATTGGATGCTACAAGTAAGGTAGTGTACAAATACAATGTACCCGCAGAGGTAGAGATAGGCACAGACACACTAATACACGGAGCTATGCAGTCGGAAAGTATAGTAGACTCCAAAGGCAGCAAAGGAAACCCCGGACAAGTACTCACGGCTAAAGATAAAGACACCTACCAGTGGACAGACGAGCTAACAGGCGAGCTCAACAACCACAAGAACAGAACCGACAACCCACACCAAGTAACAAAAACTCAAGTAGGACTTGGCAACCTACCCAATGCCAAAAGCGACAGCACTACACTAAACAGCAGCAACACATTGGCTACAAGTAAGGCAGTTTACGATGTAAATCAAAATGTAGAAAGCCGTTGGACAGTATCAGGCAACGACATACACAACGCCAATAGTGGCAACATAGGCATAGGCACCACCGACCCACAAGCCAAACTACACGTAGAAGGAGATGCAATAGCCAACAACGTAATGTACAAATACACCGGTGAGTTCAAAGTAGGTGGCTCTACCAGTACTTACTACCCCGTAATATTTAGTAGAGGAGGGACACCTAATTATACCCAAACCATAAGGCTATATAGAGATAACGTACATGAAGATGCTAATTGGAGGGGAGCTTTTATCTTCGAAATATATGCAGACCCTTCTAATTGGGGGAGTAAGGAACCCTTTATCAACTATTTGTATAGAAGACAAACTTATAAAACAACGAAAGACCTTGTTGCTTATGTAGCTACAGAAGAACGAGGCAAAGGAGTTATTGTATGGTTGTTGGGTGGTACTACTTATTATTACAAGTCATCTACTAAGCTGTATAATGGAAACGAAGCAGGAGAAGACACTATTGACATTTATCAAGGAGAAGTATCATCCACCAATAGTAAAGATACACCTCCTAATACCTCTGTAACGAAAGACCTTCGCAAAGTTGTAGACGGGGTGCATAATAAACTTCCACTTTACATTGATGGCAACGTAGGCATAGGCACTACCACTCCCGACCAAAAACTATCCGTAAACGGCAACGCCTCCAAATCAGGAGGAGGAAGCTGGGCTACATACTCCGACCAACGCATTAAAAAAGACATACAACCCTTTAGCGATGGATTAGAGATTATTGAAAACATCAACCCCGTCAACTTCAAATACAACGGAAAAGCAGGCCATAAAGCCGATGGCAAAACCCACACAGGCATAGTAGCACAAGAGCTCTACGAACACGCCCCACATATGTTCGAAAAGGTAAAAACAAAACTCAACGAAACCGACACCGAAGACACCGAACTATATATCTATGATGGAGGAAACACGCTACTATACACACTAGTAAATGCCACCAAGCAACAACAAATACAGGCAGAAAAACAACAAACACAAATAGAGCAACTTCTTAACCGAATAGAACAATTAGAGAAGTAGTAATGAATAACTAGTAATTAAAATTCTGCACAGCAGAATACAACCGCCCTTAAAGGATTTTGATAGAAAAACAGAGTAATTAAAATTCTGCGTAGCAGAAACGAGCGACCTACTTTTTGTAGGCTTAGTTCTTCTAATGAAGCGTAGCGAAGAAAAAAAGAAATCTGTTTGAGCCGTAGGCGAGTTATTTCTTTTTAGCGAAGCGAAATGTAGAAGAACTTAGACTGCAAAAATCAGTCTTGACCTTTGCTCGTACAACTAAAATACTCAAAGGCACTCGCGAGCTCACTACGTTCGGTTGGTTCTTTGGGTCAAGCCAAAGAACATAAAGAATTGTATCAAGACAACCGAGCAAAGCGAGCTCACTCATACCATTGAAAATAAAATACAATGAGTAAAAGAGCGTAAAGAAACAAACCAAACTCAATCATACCGCTAAAAATAAAGTATAATGAATAAAAAAAGAACTATGGAAAACAAACTACAACAAAAACTAAAAAAAATACTTAAAAGCAACCCATATGTAGAACACCTATATATAACTACAGATGGTCTAATATTTTTACCACAATACTACAACGATGCAACAATACACCAAAAACACAAGCTAAAAGGCGAAGAAAAAGACATAAAAAAATACACCCCTAAGCAAATAACAAGCCCAGCAAAAACCCGAAAACCAAAAACAGAAAAACCTCAAAAAATACCTACTATAGAAGAACTAAAACAAAAAAGCGAAAAAGAATTAACAGACTATTTAAAAACACTTAAAAGCAAACAACTCATAGAAATAGCAACACAACTGGGCGACTTTAAAATAGGAAAATCTAACAAAGAATACACAGAAGAAATCTATAATAAACTAATAACTAATAACTTTTAATTTTTAATTTTTAACCTTTAATTTTTAACTCAAAATGGCATTACCCAAAGTAGACATTACAACACTAAACGGAGCACTTGGCACAGCACCCAGTATAGACGACGGCATTGTTGGACTGCTGTTGCAAGGCAGCCCCGTAGTAGACGGAGTACAACTCTCCACCCCTTATCAAATATTTAGTCTCGCAGAAGCAGAAGCACTTGGCATTACAGCAGACTACGACACCACCAAAGAAGTAAACGTTTGGAGGCATATAAAAGAATTTTACGACACAGCTGGCAATGGTGCAGAACTATGGTTCTTACTCACCTCACAAGCCATAACAATGGACACAATGCTAGAGGTAAGCGAAACAGAATACGCCACCAAACTACTTGACGCAGCCGACGGTAAAATAAAAGTACTAGGAGTAACACGCTCGCCCGCACTGCCAGAAACACCAAATGTAGAAAACGGAATAGACCAAGAAGCCTTTGACGCATTGGTAAACAGTAAAGTGCTTTTTGAAAACTACCAAGACCGATACAAACCATTTAAGCTAGCTAGCTCGGCTGAAGCTGAGTCAGTTGCTGCTACATCAGCTGACTCACACAGTAAATCAGCTAGCTCGGCTGAAGCTGAGTCAGTTGCTGCTACATCAGCTGACTCCCACAGTAAACCAGCTAGCTCGGCTGAAGCTGAGTCAGTTGCTGCTACATCAGCTGACTCACACAGTAAATCAGCTAGCTCGACTGAAGCTGAGTCAGTTGCTACTACATCAGCGGACTCACACAGTAAATCAGCTAGCTTGGAAGTTGAGTCAGTTGCTACTACATCAGCACTTTACGGTGCCATTTTGTCCTGCGCCATTTTTACTTGTAGCACTTTTACCGTGCCATTTTTACTTGTAGCACTTTTACCCTGCCATTTTGTCAACACTGTAAACAGTTGAAATGACACGGCTACGGCCTCTAACGATAAATCTAATTCTAATCGCAGGCAAAAAGCTCTGGACGACGCTCTGGCTGCCGTTCCGGAACATTTGAGAAAAACGATATCGAAAAAATCCGAAGACATGCTGTCCAATCAGATGCTTTCTGGGATACCAGAAATGGATCTTGGGATAGAGTAAGTCAAATTTCTTTTACTAGGTGAAGTCGTCCTGTGTTTTTTGGTTAACACTCATGCTGTGTTTTGTTTCTCTCGGAAGGCTCGTAGAGAAAACCAGAAAACACTTCGTCAAATTAAACTAGTTTATTAAGCGACAATTCTACAACACAAAAGTATGAAGGAACACGAAATGTTTACAGTAAATGTGGAAATCTGGGAAACGTTTGAGTGTATCTGAAAATACAGGTGTACAAGAGAATGTGTAAGTGGCGTCTGTGTGTCTGTCTCAGCGGCCTGCTTTGGCTTATATAGCGTGGGCGGGAAGTTTCTTTGCAGAACATTCTACAAGGTAAGATGATTATTCTAATGGAACATTCTACAATGTTCTATTTAATGCTAATAGATGCCAGCGATCTCCACAACACGTTCCTTCGTACTTTTGTGTTGTAGAATTCTCGCCATAATAAACTAGTTTAATTTGACCACGTGTTTTCTGGTTTTCTCTACGAGCCTTCCGAGAGAAACAAAACACAACAGAGCCGTGTGTGTGTCTCAGCGGCCTACTTCACCTTATATAGGGTGCCAGGGACCATTCTGCACGGTAAGACGATTCTTCTAATGGAACATTCTATTTAATTCTAATAGATGCCAGCGATCTCTACAACAGCTCGCAAATATCCCACAATCTCAGAACATTAGTAAAACTTACACCTCTCGTGACAAAAACCTGCTAGATGCTTTCACTGAGTTAGTTTGTGATTCGTTTTTGCAAACTTTAGTATAAAATATTAAACTTTGCATAACAGAACAAATCTGTGGACATCAAATTTTTTGTTTCTAGTCACTTTTAGATTATACAGGTTGTTTTGTGTAAACTAATGCTATTTGATTTTAGTTGTTCTTTTATATTATTTTGAGGTACGAAATCCGTGATTTATTAGTATATAAAATTCTGATGAATGTAACAGCTATTTTAACTTACAAAGTAACTTAAGTTTACAAAGTAAACTTACTATGTAACTTACAAAGTTTTTTTAACCATACACTGCAAATAGAGGGTCACTGTATGTATATTATGTAAATATTTGTACATGTGTTGTTGGCATCCTTCTGTCTCGGAAGACAATGGAGTGTGCGCCAAGAGAGTCAGTTATTGATCACATTGATGGAGCTGCAGCGTCAACTGTGGCTGAGCAATCCGATCCTTGAACCACTGGAGTGGCCTCTCCAGGGCACACCCCTGGGCAAGGTGTATGGAGATCCTGAGTTGCCCAGACAACAGGAACCCCCTCTCTTCCTCCCTGGTGTAGTCCAAAGGAAAGCGGAGCGATACGTTTAACACCAAGTTGGCTGCAGGAGCTGTCGGAGTCAGTGAGCATGCTGCACTGGTCTCCCTTTGGGCGGATTCCACTCCTGATTTGGAAGGTTTTCTTACACATGGCCGTTGGGTCACTTGACCTCCTCCGCCCTCTAGCCATTGGCTGCTTGTGCAGCTCCTCCGCATAGTGTCGAGATACATAGTGGGCATCCCGCAAGCTTACAGCACCTGGTATTTCTATGCGGTCACCAATCTAAGTGCTAACCAGGCTCTACGTTGCTTAACTTCGGTGATCAGATGAGAACCGGTGTTTTCAACGTGATAACGCTGTAGACTGTACATGTGTATAATTCTAAATTTTAGATAAGGAATTATAATAATAATAATAATAACAATAATAATAATAATAATTGTGTTGTTTTTGTGCAAAATCTGTCATTTCTGCCATGTGTCCTAGATGAGACAGCTCTGAGTAAATTATACATCAATATAATCTTGTACTCATATTATATATATATATTAGTGCTATCATCAATAATAACTACAGCTACAGTGCAGTAAGTAGCGCTTTGAATAGATTATTTATTGCATGTAAAGGAAATTAAATTTCAAGACTAGTTTTTTAGTGTGTCTGAACTATGTGATGCTTGCAAATTAATCTCTTTATTAGAATTTTAACCAAGAGTTTTGTGAACACTTGAAATGTAGAAATGTAGCTGAACTAACTTATTTTTGTTTAGTGTTACGTCTTTGATAAAGAGCCTAGGCGATTTTGATAAACAACAAAATAAAAATAATTTATTTTTAAAATTGTATGTTGTAATCAATGAAATTTTTACTTCCCTGAAATCCTTTCACTTGATTTTAGTGTGCATTTTCACGCGTTTTTTCTTTGTAACGTGTCGGTTTTTTGACAGACTATTTTAACTAATTAAAATTAACTAATTAGTTAAAATTAACTGATTTTTGCAGAGCCAAGATCATGAACATCGAGGCCACCGAATTAGCGAGAAGAAAGATGATACAAGAGAGCAAGAAGAAAAAGGAGAAACCTTCTCAGTTCATACCGACCAATATGGCAGTCAATTTTGTACAGCATAAGCGATGTATGTATAGATACCATTTTACTTACTTATTTATTTATTTACTTACTATCCAGGGATGAGAGTTTTCCTCGGATACACGGAATTCCGAGTTTTTGGAAGACCAGTAGTGCCATTTTTGTAAATCGCGTGAATTCGTGGAGAAAATTTTTTACGGACTCAGTACATTATTTCACAAGCTGACCGCTAGTTGGGTTCGCATTACTAGTTAGTCACGTCTTTAAGCAGAGGGCAGAGATATAATGTATCCTATGGTGGCCAGCATAACCACAAATTATGCTTTAGCTGTTTACTAATGAAACCTGGTGGTTTCAAAAGTAATTTACGAATTATGGTGGGGGTAATTCTACCCCCCCCGATCGGTTGTAAAAAATCGTGACCCCATAAGGGTTAAGCAAGTAGTGTGATTGGATAGCCGAGGTTCTCCTGAATAGAACAGTTTTTAATTTGTAATCACTGAGTTATGTCTGTGCTCATACACTAGTAGAAAAGTCTTAGGTCTGATATTTTGAATGATGCAGTCCTGAACGAGTTGAAAAGATAACATAATAGTATGCTTATGGAGAAAATTGTATTTAAGACAATTTCTGCATTTACACGTGTCAATAATCACAACAGCCATCTTGTTTTTGGCTGGAGCATTAGAAGGCCCTACGAACTTCTACAGCCATTGTTGTTGTTCTTGTTGCTGTAATTTTGTGATTACGTTTTCTAGTTAACATTGAAGATCAGACGACATTGACAGTCACCAAGAAAGACGAGTCGGCGGCCAAGCTGCGACCGGTTGTCGTGGGCGATGCAGATGCGCCTGGGTCAGTGAGAGCGGAGGCCGTGCTTCCCATACCAGGTATTATACGATCTACGCTCTCTCTCTCTGTCTCCCCCTCTTTCTTTCTCTCTCTCTGTCTCTTTCTCCCCCCCCTCTCTCTCTCTCTCTCTCTCCTCTGTCTCTTTCTCTCTCTTTCTCTCCCCCGTCTTCTCTCTCTCTCTCATGATTACACGATTCGTAAATTCTTTCCGTGTGACGTCATTACAGGCCTGTACATTATCAGCTAATGTTTCCTTGCCATTGTACAAAAAGCCTGTGAAGTCAATGTGCTTGCAAGCCAAAACCATCCATAAGTCGGCATAGTTGAAACTGCGTTATGATGCTTCAAAGTAGAATGCACCAAAAATTTGGTTAAATGTCAATTTTTGTTCATTTGTATAAACCAACTCAAAATGTAGAAAGAAAAGATAATTTTCAAAAAACACTAAAAATCTAATTTTATAACTCCTTACCCAGTTTTCTGGATAGAAACTAGTTGTGCAATTGTGAAAAAATTCCGATGGTAACTCATGGAAATAGTCGAGTTTCTCTGTTGCCAAGACCAGAGCTTCTTCAGGAAGAGCCATCTACTGAATTTAAACATAACTTCAACGTTCTCTTGCAAAGTCCGTAGCAACCAACATTTGCGCGGCTGCTAAGTGTTTTTGTAAAAACACGACAAAAAACAATGGCTGACTTTAAAAGCGATTTTCTCAAGATTATGTTTTTCAGTGTGCAGCCTGCATCTCAACTTCAACGTGAATTATCTCAGCTTAGAAATAACGTAGAGCAATGAACTTGGTATCAAAATGATCCTCAAGAAATGGAGATTCAGGATACGTGAATAACTAGAAAAACTTAATTGCCAACTTATGGACGATTTTGCTATGCAAGCACACAAATCATTTACACACAGGGATGAGAATTTTCCGTGAATACTCGGAATTCCGAGTTTTTGGAAAACCAGTAGTGCCATTTTTGTAAATCGTGTAAATTCGTTGAAAAAATTTTTACGGACCCAGTACATTATTCCACAAGCTGACCGCTAGTTGGCAGGCCGTCACTTTGTTTACATCATGTACATCAGTGTAACCACGTGTAGATCTCTATGTATAAAAATATAGAATCAATTGTGTGGAGTTATTTGAGTCAATTGCAGACAGTTTTTATATACTTTTGCATAGGAGCGGCCAGTACTTAGGCGTTTTGGAAACAATTAGGTATCATGTATCCTTGATAGTTGGGTTTTTTAAATTATGCATGAAACAAGGTAATTGATATTTTAAGTCCACTTAGAGGTTCTCTATGGCCTACGCGGTCCCCAAGCCCCCGACCTGTTTCAGAGTTTTTTGCAATTTGTCATTCTCATCCTTGTTTACACAATTGTTTGTGTAATTTTAAAGTACATTTTAGATGTTAAATTATTTGTAACATTCCTTAATTTGAGTGACTAATTACAAATTTAGCTTTTGCCCCTGAGGTTGTGCTAGTCATTAGTGAAATGGCACAAAAAGGCAAAGAAGCCAGTTCCAGTGTCTCCATCTATAGTTTGGGAATTTAATTATTGTGTGAAATTTATCAAACTCGCTGTTAATAGAATCATTATTATTATTATAATAACTGGCGGACAAGAAAAGGGGCACCTGAAGTAGGTCTCAGAAAAATCGCCTTAAAAATTATGTTACTTTATAACAATTTTAAGCATATATTATTTTAAACAACACACCACAAGTAGTTGTCTGGTTCTGCACTATAAATAGCGTATCAGCTCGGATTTTGTAACGTACTATACGCCATGCGTGTAGTAGTTTCTAGATTGTTCTTTTGATATTTTTGTAATCGTTCATGATGCAATGGACGATTATTTTCACATTTCAAAGATATCGTATTCAAATTTTTTTATCTAAAATTCGTAATCCAGCATACTGCTGACACTGTATTTCTGCATATTCTGAGCTCTGGACATTAAAAGCAAATCATAAAGCTGAAATCGATGCGTTTCAAAGGCGAAATGACAGGACATTTTAGGTATTAGATGGCCAAAGAAAATATCAAACAAAGATCTATATGAAAAAATAAAAGAAGAACCTTGGACAAGAAAAATAAAAAGACACTGTTTAAAATGGATTGGGCATGTGCTTAGACTACCTGATGAATTTCCAGTGAAGATAGCTCTTCAACAAGCCATAGAACCAGCTAAAAAATTTGCAGGAGGACAAATGTTAACATACTTAGATTTTGCACAGAAAGATTTAAACACTTCAGCATTGATCCTTAGAAATAAATCCACTTGGGACATTGCAGCGAGCAGGGAGTCCTGGCATAGGGAGGTGAGCAGAATCATGTCCCTGGACGTATGAATCATTGGATGATGATGATGATACTGCTGTCACAGAAACATAACAAAAAACATTTAGTTTTTCAGAGAACATGTTATTCTAATTGGTAAAATGTCGTTGACTCACCCTCCAGGACCAAAACCCGCATTTTTAATCTTATTAACAAGATACAGTAATTTAAAGGACAAGAAAAGGGGTACCTGAAAAAGGTCTCAGAAAAATCGCCTTAAAAATTATATTACTTTATAACAATTTTAAGCATATATCGCACTCACGTTGAAAGGAATTTTTGTTTGTTTTCATTTTGAATCTCCCGCAATGGTCTCCCACTTATCTCGCAACTGCTTGACATTTTCAACCAGAGACTGAATACAGGTGGTCTCGAAATCAATGGTTGCCGCTGGAGACTATCAGTAAATTTGTCTCGTGTATAATTGACAATAGCTTCATCCATATGGACGCCATCAACAGGCCCTCGAAAGTTGAGAAGTATTGCTTAAGACCGGAAAGTGTAGCTCGATAAATTGTCTCCATCCAAGCTACAAATTAGAGCATTAGGCCTGCCTTTACTTCTTCTGTAGCAGACTTAGCTTTTTTTTGTTAATCTTGCCTACAAATTCGTGCACGGGGCGCCATCTGTGGCGGGAATGTAAAGCTTTAAAGTTGCAACCCATTCACTGCCGACTTGATTGCTTCAAAAGTTTTACAGAGTAATAATAGTTAGTAATAATAATAATAATAACATTATTAATAATAATAACAGAATAATTAAAATCTGGAATGAACTTCCAGAGTGTGGCGGTGTGCTATTGGTTCATCATTTTCCATTTCTTTTACAGTTGTGGCAACGGACAAACCAGCAAAGAAACGGAACGTGGAGAAGGCAACGGATGACTACCACTTTGAAAAGTTCAAAAAGCAGATGCGACGTTACTGACGCCATTTTAATGGCCGTTTAAGTTTTAATAAACTGTACAGTTATCGGTCGTTTTATAACATCTGTTTAATTGCAAATCTGCGTTAACCCTTTCACTGCATAGTTGCTATTTAACAGGGCCGTATTGAGTTTTGAACATTGGACAATAACTTCTTATGTTGTGTTACCAGAACATGCGCTCATGCACCCACGCATGTGTGCAAACCTTCACAAATTAGCACATACATATATTTAGAAATCATTTTTCACAAATGTCATAAAATGACTTTGTCTAATAGGTATCTATGATTGTTTAATTATGAGATTTGGCAGGGTTTCATAAAAAAGTTTTTGTCACATTTTTGTAAACTTTCAATGCATATTTTTGAGCTGCTACATGTGAACCAACCTTTACAGACCTAATCTTTTAAACTTTAAGTCGTTGTTGTCACGCCACTGCAAAGTAATTGTTCATTGATAACAACAATTGTTCTTTGATTTTTTTACTATTTTTTTGTAAATACTTGTAAATATATGAAATAAGCGAAATAAGAAATATTTACTTTTATTTTTGATTTATTTTTATTGTTTCAAACGAAAATTGTATCTAATTTTATACCGTATGTCTAAATGATCTTCAGTTTAAAATACTGGGCAAAAACAGAATTCAGATCCAACTAGTTGTCGCATTTGACGTTGCTTAACTTTTGAATTTGTGTGGAGTGTGAAAAGGAACTGTTATTAACATTACATCTTTAATTTAGCTGCTGTCTTGCAACAAAAAAAGCTGAATAAAATACATCTACTGAGTCTAAAAGATTTTCTAAAAAATGTTAACCTAAATTGAATTGATAATACAGCCTCTCTCTCTCTCTGTTTCTCTCCCTCTTTCTCCCCGTCTCTTTCTCTCTCTCTCTCTCTGTGCCTGTCTCTCTCTTTCTCTCTCCCTCTCTCTGCCTTTCTCTCTCTCTATCTCTGCCTCTCTTTCTACCCCCCTCTCCCTCCCTCTCTCTCTCTGCCTGTCTCTTGATCTGCCTCTCTCTTTCTCTCTCTCTCTGTGCCTCTCTCTCTCTCTCTCCCTCTCTCTCTCGCACACACACTTTCTCTCTCTCTTTTTCTCCACCCCACTCTAGCACTTGCTCTCTCTCTCTCTCTGTCGATTTGCTCCCATTTTCTGTCTCGCTCACTCACTCTCTAGGTGGGGATAAATTGCAAAATAGTCGTCATTATCTCTAGAGTCGTACGTCATTTGACATGACCCCCTGATCACTTTACTCCAAACTGCCCTGTCACCTGCAACCTCCCATGTCTTTGCATTTTTGATGGTCTAATGGCGTGTTGATAAGATCTTTTTAGAAGAAATTGATGTAAGTCAGCAGGTGTCCTCCTTGCGGTTTCGTTTTTTCTGCTTTGCCTTTTTTAAAGCAACTTTAATAGACTGTCATCTCATAACATGTCATATCTATCTTAATCTTTTCCTTTTGATTTTATTGTCCATTCCTCTGCCTTGACTGTATTGTACAGATCCTGGTTTGATATTTTCTTTGGCGATTTTATTCCTAAAACGTTTCTCCTATGAAATTGCGAAATAGGTGGAAATTCAGCATGACGATGACAGCACTTGAAGAGTGTTTGTACTATGGTATTATAGCGACTATAGTAATTCCAGCGCATGCGTATATAATTACGTAGCCAAAATAAATAAAATAGAAATTAAAACAGGAATTTTAATAAAGCTTTAATAACAAAATATTATTGCCACGATTAAATATAATAACAGGCTGCTTAAGCTCAGCCCTATACAATTACGTGTGTTAATTTTAATCATAATAATAATCATTATTATGTTGATAAGCCTAGTGCATAATGCTGTGTTGAAGTTAGCGCACGGCAATAATTTAACGTGGTAAGCTAACTTGATAGCGTTGGCTTCATTGATAATTTGATATGAAAGTAATGAAACTTCTATAAAATCAGATTATACGTTACGTAGGTAAAAGCCCAAAATAGTAAAATGACGTCAGGGTTTCTCCCCATATCTGCGTATGACGTCAAATTGTGTAATCCCAGTCTCGTGACTGATTGGCTAATACCCCCGTTTATATGCGCATGCGTGATAACCCCGAGTTCATGGATGATGGAGGTTATTTAACATGTCAGTTCGCAGTAACCCAGCAAATAACAGTATGCCTGTAATTGAATTACACGGTTATAAAGACACCGAAGATCAGAGCGAGGTATGTGCTTTGTTTAAAATTATTTCCCATTTGTATGTTTCTTTTGTTGCCATCAGTGAATTTAATCGTGTATTTATTATCAGTGATAGAAAATTTAAAGGGCTATCTAGGCACTTGATCAAGGTCTGTTTACCTGTAGTGCCAGGATGTATTGTTGTACCCTATAACACCTTATTAAAATGCTCCCTGTTATTTCGTGTCCTTTGTAGTTTAGTTATCAACTGGCTGCAGGTACGAAAATCAAAGCAAACATTAATTCATTAAATCCTTTTATAAAATTATTCAATTTTTGATGTCATGTCAAAGATCGAAATCAACTAGATTTTTAGGTTGCCCAATATCTTCACACAAAATTGACATTATGCTTGGGATTTTACAAACGTAATATCTTATAAATTTAACGTAATATAAATTTTTAATATCTTATCTACCTAGCGGTTTCTCTTTCGCTAACGGCACCAGTTAAACAATAAATACTACAAGCCCTGTGGCGACCTTGGGAATTTTATCTCTAATGATACTCAGCTCTGTTGCTATAGGCAGGGATGATACACAGAATTCCGAGTTTTTGGAAGACAAATAGTGCCATTTTTGTAAATCGCGTAAATTCCTTGAGAAAATTTTTACGTACCCAGTACGTTATTTCACAAGCTGACCGCTAGTTGGCAGGCCGTCACTTTGTTTACATCTCGTACATCAATGTAACCACGTGTATATCTCTATGTATAAAAATATAGAATCAATTGTGCGGGGTTATTTGAGTCAATTGCAGACAGTTTTTATATACTTTTGCATAGGAGCGGCTAGTACGTAGGCGTTTTTGAGGCAATTAGGTATCATGTATCCTTGATAGTTGGCTATTTTAAATTATGCATGAAACAATGTAACTGATATTTTAAGTCCACTTAGAGGCTCTCTATGGTCACGAAATTGCAATTTGTTTCTGGCCGCAAGGGGGTTTCGCCCCCACCCTTGAACCCCCATGGGGCCTACGCAGCTCCCAAACCCCCGGCCTGTTTCAGAGTTTTTTGCAATTTGTCATTCTCATCCCTGAAACAGTTGTTCAGAAGTTTACTTTTTCCCACCGAGCGTTTTTAGCTGTGAAATTTGCTACTAGAATAATAATTGTTTCCCTGCAGTGTGGGATTGAAGACGAGAGTTTGCCACCTTCTGATGCTGGTAGATTGTTTATATGAATTCTACTTATCGGCATTTAGATGATATTCACACTTTTCCATTCTTAGAAACCTTTTCACACATCCAGCGATTGATGATGATAGTGAAAATGTCAAAGATTAAGTCTACCAGGCGAAGCATTTGTGTACACTTGACAACGCCTCGCAGCCCAAGCTATTGTAATAGTAAGAGTTTAACAGTTAGCTAGAACCTTACCTAGTTCATTTTTTCTTGTTCCCTGTTTCAGAGTTTTTTGCAATTTGTCATTCTCATCCCTGGCAACAGGTTGTAGGCAAAATAGTTTGCTTGCAGATCTGTGTTAAATCAAACGACTAGCATTTACTTGGATAACAATTGCACTGTTTATGTTCCTAGTGCGTTCTTAGAACAAAATAATGCAAAAATTGAAAAAATTAAAAAGGGAAAAATTGGAAAAAGTTAAATCAAATCAAATCCAATCCTATATTGTTTTTCCTACATACAACATCGATTAAAGCTTAGTAGCATAATTATAATAGCCAATCAAATGGGAAGGTGTGGCGAAGAACATGCATTATCGTATCAGCCACCCCAACTCAGTTCTGTTTATAATTATTTCGCATGCAGTGCAGACGATAACTAATCAAAAATAATGAAATATTGAATTATGCACTTGTTTACATCTATACAACATAAAAGAAAAATGCCAAAAACGAAATTTCACATTCTAAATTAGCAAAAAAAGAAATAATAAAGAAATGAATTGAACTAGCTCGCTAAATATAGCATAATTTGCATGTAACTCGAATATTTTTTGGACACTATTAAGCTTTCCTATGCTGTTACAGCATTCTACTGGTTTTTTTATATAAATACAGTAAGTCTTCGCTTAGCAGACGTGTGTTCCAGCAAAATGCAACGTTAAGCGCAAATGTCGTTAAACGAAGCAAAGACTTCTCATAGAAAGTAATGAAAAAGAATTTAGATACGTTCCAGAGGTAAAAATCAATGCTGCTTAAATCATATAAATTATGCCTGTTTTAATACCTGAAATGAGGTAAAAAAAAGTTGTTGATAAAGTACAAAATGGCTGCAAGCAAAGTAAAAAAATCGACATTGAAATGAAAAGTTGTCAGACATCGCTAACTGGAGAGTCGTTAAGCGAGGAAAAGGGGTCTCAAATGTTCAGCGTCGTTAAACGAAACGTTGCTAACTGGGTAGTCGTTAAGTGAGGAAAAGGTGTCAAATGTTCAGCGCCGTTAAGCGAAACGTTGCTAACTGGGCAGTCGTTAAGCGAGGAAAAGGTGTCAAATGTTCAGCGTCGTTAAACGAAACGTTGCTAACTGGGCAGTCGTTAAGCGAGGAAAATTGTCTCAAATGTTCAGCGTCGTTAAACGAAACGTTGCTAACTGGGCAGTCGTTAAGCGAGGAAAAGGTGTCAAATGTTCAGCGTCGTTAAACGAAACATTGCTAACCTTGGGAGTCGTTAAGCGAGGGCTTACCGTACATATACGTTATTTTGTATACAGGAAAAAAAACGCTCGTTAGCACCCAGAAATGCCTCCTAATTTTCAATCTTTTTATACAAAATTCGGAATAAATTCACGCATTGATAGTGGCGTGAATAGAGTACGTAAGCGTCTGTAATTTCTGCAAACACTACGTAAATGCGTTTTTGCCTAAGAAACAGAATTTTATATAACTGTAATATGATTATATCTTGCATAAATGATATAGATATTCAATATAAGTCATTGTACTCCCAATATTAGAACTCATTACTAACCTTTTCATTTGATGTCTACATGAATGGCTGCTCCTCTAGTACAGTTTTAATCTTATGTATATAGATCTATAGTCTTTGTCACTTATTTGTTTTATATAGCATTTTATGTACTGATTTAAACCTAAAATAAATATAGATAAAAATGTATGTCGTCAGATTCAATGTGTGTGCGTGATCATTTGAGGTTAGATGCTATAACGCTACATAACTCCTGCATTTGCAAATTTAATTTATAATGCAGCACTAACAAAAATTTATTGTATCTGGCGTGTGAATCTTACTGTATTACTGATTAAGTAAGCCAGGTGATTGTGCAGACTCGAAGATCTCAGCATATGAAGAGTACCCATATTGCTATTTGCCAGGTGATTGTGCAGACTGGCACTTGTAATTGCACGAGAGCTGATGCCTGATACCTGCGTGTGAAAGATTTAAAATGTGTGTGACGCACGCCTAATCCACGGAGAGTTGGCAGGCCTGTGATACAATACTGTTTCTTTATGAGATTTCTAGAGGATCTCGAAGATTCCAGCATTTGAAGAGTACCCGTTTTGCTGTTTGCCACGCGGCAGTTTTTAACACATTTAATAATAAGAACTCCATGCAGTGTCAAGCAAACGTTTAACATTTAGAACGGTACATTATTTGCAGTTATACTTTTGTGATTAAAGGAACAATTCTTAAATTAGTATTTGTATTTACGCTCTATGCAGTATGGCAGTATTATATGTAATTATTTTGTTGTTGTTATTTCAGCCTGATCATTGCTGCAATATCATAAATAAACCACTTTGATTCAGCAAAAACTTCCATAGTTATTTATAATCAGACGTTCTAAATGTTAAACATCTGCTTGACACTGCATGGAGTTCTTATTGTTAAATGTTTTAAAAATTGCCTGCTGGCAAACAGCAATACGGGTGCTCTTCATATGCTGAAATCTTCGAGATCCTCTAATTTCTACATAAACCATAGTTGACATCATGGCTGTGAAATGATGTTGGTACGGCTTACTTGATTATCAGTGTGCAGTATCGGCTCGTAGCTAAAATTAGTGGGGGTGCTGCTTCAGAAAATGTTTTAATGCTGTGTAAAATGTAACAACATGTGTAATTTTATTGTCGTAGTTATATATGAAGATCGATTGTTGAACGGCCTCTTTTCTTAACTGCAACTTTCTCATGCAGAGACAGCTGTGAAAAATTAAGCTGTTGTAGTTCACTTACAGTCACAGAACTCATTTCTTGGGGATGCAAGGCGTCCATTATTAAATTATTTATGTTTTAAGCACATACGCTAAGTTTAAATTTTATCATGTCCAAGAATATGACAGTGCACGGTAAGCACATGGCAATTGTTACTGTAATAGAGACAGTACTTTTCTACTTAGTAGCAGACACTAGTAGCATGTTATCTCAGGCATCTGCACCAAGCTACTGGGTCTGTGAAGGAAACAGTACTACCCTCATGTGCTCTGGTTCAGCGCAAGTATAAAAACAAAAACTAAAGAAAAAAAGACTTATTAAATTGAATATAATCGACAATAATGAGTGAAAATAAAAGGTGCTGCAGTACCACAGTACCTAGACGCATGGGTTCCGAGGTATAAAGAAGGAACAAAGAAAAAACACTTATTATATTAAATATTGACGATAATATTGAGTGAAAATAGAGGGTGCTGCAGTACCACGGTACCTGTACACGAGCAGCCACTATCAATGTGTGAATTTATTTGGAATTTTGTGTAAAAAATTCCGTTTAATGTAATGACTATCGTCTTTTGATCTGTTGTGATTTTTTTTATAGAATTTTGCAACCGTTCGGATCAAGATTTTATCTGGTATAAAGTTAGCAAAGAAGGATATTTTTGGTGCAAGGTAAGAGTGAAGCTTTTTTTATTTTTAAAAATATTTCACAAAATTTTTTTCTTACAGGCACTTGAAAATATTCGTAGTTAAAACACCACAACTTTAGCAAAACTTTTAATTTAAATAGTTAAAAAATCATGTCAAACATTGTGCATTAATTAGTAATTTATTTTTACATATGCGCTAATTAATGCACAACGTTTGACACGATTTTTTAACTACGTAAATTGAAACTTTTAATAATGTTGTGGTGTTCTAATTTTTTCAGAAAATATTTCGTGTATTTGTGACTGTAACGTATGACACAGCATTTTCTCTGTTCTCATCTTTTCTTATCTGTTTTTTTTATTTTGTTCCGTTCTTTCAACCGCGATAAAATCATTTATTTTCTCCAATATAATTTTACAGCAAAAGTTCCAGTTAACTATTAAATGATTGTAATCGTGGAGCAGGGCACCAAAGGGTGGGACCAAAGGTTCGTCTAGTCCCCTGCTCTTTCATACAACCAGACAGGTATAACAAAAATAGATGGTGACAAAATCAAATAAGAAGAAAAAATAGAAGAAATTGTCAAAAAAAACTAAAAACAAAAAATAATAGATTTAGATTGTAGATTTAATACTTTATTTCAAACTTCACAAAGTTCATAAACACATCACAATTTAATACAAATAATGCAATAAATCAAGACACACAACAATGACACAAATAATAATTAACGATATAACAAACTATGCCAATGACATCTAATTACAGAAGTAAAGTTTGCATCACTGTTTAAAATGTTCTTGCATATAAAATTTTCACTCTTATTCAGCCTGACGTGTAAACTGTATGCACATTTTCTGTGAATCACAGCAAAATAAATAATATTAAGTCTAGTAGAAATATATCTAGCGCTCGTATCATATGAAAAGTTAAACAGCTAAATAGAATAAAGTTACATGCGATAATCTAAGCAAAAGAACGCGATTTTGACAACAACAAAAGGCTAGCAACATAATAAACAATATGCATATATATGTACAGCGGACTCTCGTTATAAGAATCACCTCGGGAGAAGGCAAAGTGATTCTTATAACGAGCATGACCCAAAATTGCTTTAAAATTTTTTTATGCACATAAAATTATTTATTTCCCGAAATTGCGCTAGAAACGACATGAAACAGCATAATGTTTTTCTGGCCTAAAAAGGACCTAAAAATTACTAGACTAATGTTTTCATTTCATGGTTGGGTAAATATTTCATGATGCCGGAATTGCCTTAAAATTTTTTTAATGCACGTAATTTTTTTCCGCCACGCCCACTGCGCAGAACCTTGTAAGCAGGGCGTGAGAGACAATGGAGTTGGCACCAAAATTGATTCTACTATCGAAAGAAGGGCGATTCTTATACGAGCGGATTTTCACTAGGAAAATGCTGATTCAATTCGGGAAACGCGATTTTGATTCTTATATCGAGCTGATTCTTATACGTGTGATTCTTGTAACGAGAGTCCACTGTATCAAGATATTTAGACAAAAGGAGCCTTAAACACGTCTGAATTACAAATTACAATAAATACAAAGTGGTAATAAAAAATGGGAACACCGACAAACAAATATTATTTAAACGAAAATAGTACAGCACTCGTAATTACAGTAATGCTTCACGTAGCAAGCAAACATCGTCGCCAGTTATGTAATCTGTCTTGCTTGTAAGAAACCGCGTACTTCTATCAAATTTAAAATTTTGTGTACACGTAGTAAATATTGTAAACATCCAACATTCTCTGTAAATATGCCTGGGCATAATAAATTTACTTGGTAAACAAAGAAATTTTAATCGCAAGACAAACCATAAAATCACGAGTTTGTTTTTATACTCTGGTGTTTACCATAATTTATCCGATTTCTTTGATACCGTGGCTGCCAAAACGGACTTTGGCGACTGATAATAAACGGGAAGAAATGGGAATTTTAAGGGATTTCCCAAAATGCTTTCCGTACCCGGTCATGTTGCTTTGCATTGCGCTTAGCTGTTTGAACGATTGGTAAACAAAACCAGTGAATTTGAATTTGAATCTTTGAATTTTTTTCTTTGTTTGTCTCATACAAAAAGCAATATACAACAATGTGTTAGGGATAAAGTACTAGTTAGTAGTGAGTAATAGTGAGAAAAACTGGGTGGAGAAAGAGACTACGGTCACCGGGCATCCACCCCTCACTCATAGTAAACGAGAGAGACGGGGGTGGCGGAAGAACCTACGGTCACCGGGCATCCACCCCTCACTCATAATAAATGAGAGAGACGGGGGTGGCGGAAGAACCTATGGTCACTGGGCATCCACCCCTCACTCATAATAAACGAGAGAGACGGGGGTGGCGGAAGAACCTACGGTCACCGGGCATCCACCCCTCACTCATAATAAATGAGAGAGACGGGGGTGGCGGAAGAACCTATGGTCACTGGGCATCCACCCCTCACTCATAATAAACGAGAGAGACGGGGGTGGCGGAAGAACCTATGGTCACCGGGCATCCACCCCTCACTCATAATAAATGAGAGAGACGGGGGTGGCGGAAGAACCTACGGTCACCGGGCATCCACCCCTCACTCATAATAAATGAGAGAGACGGGGGTGGCGGAAGAACCTATGGTCACCGGGCATCCACCCCTCACTCATAATAAATGAGAGAGACGGGGGTGGCGGAAGAACCTATGGTCACTGGGCATCCACTCCTCACTCATAATAAACGAGAGAGACGGGGGTGGCGGAAGAACCTATGGTCACTAGGCATCCACCCCTCACTCATAATAAACGAGAGAGACGGGGGTGGCGGAAGAACCTATGGTCACCGGGCATCCGCCCCTCACTCATAATAAACGAGAGAGACGGGGGTGGCGGAAGAACCTACGGTCACCGGGCATCCACCCCTCACTCATAAAAAATGAGAGAGACGGGGGTGGCGGAAGAACCTACGGTCACCGGGCATCCACCCCTCACTCATAATAAATGAGAGAGACGGGGGTGGCGGAAGAACCTATGGTCACCGGGCATCCGCCCCTCACTCATAATAAACGAGAGAGACGGGGGTGGCGGAAGAACCTACGGTCACCGGGCATCCACCCCTCACTCATAAAAAACGAGAGAGACGGGGGTGGCGGAAGAACCTACGGTCACCGGGCATCCACCCCTCACTCATAAAAAACGAGAGAGACGGGGGTGGCGGAAGAACCTACGGTCACTGGGCATCCACCCCTCACTCATAATAAACGAGAGAGACGGGGGTGGCGGAAGAACCTATGGTCACCGGGCATCCACCCCTCACTCATAAAAAACGAGAGAGACGGGGGTGGCGGAAGAACCTACGGTCACCGGGCATCCACCCCTCACTCATAATAAATGAGAGAGACGGGGATGGCGGAAGAACGTATGGTCACTGGGCATCCACCCCTCACTCATAATAAATGAGAGAGACGGGGATGGCGGAAGAACCTATGGTCACTGGGCATCCACCCCTCACTCATAATAAATGAGAGAGACGGGGGTGGCGGAAGAACCTATGGTCACTGGGCATCCACCCCTCGCTATAATATCACCATAACACTATGCGATAAATTGTAAGTTAGTAGCGGTAGTGTTGAAGTAAATATTCTTTTTAATTAGAATTCTTATAAATTATCAATGACAATATATAAACGTAAAATAACAACAACAACAACAATAAGTAAGGTGAACGATAATAATAATAGTAGTAGTAGTAGTAGTGGTAGTAGTAGTAGTAGTAGTAGTAGTAGTAGTAGTAGTAGTAGTAGTAGTAGTAGTAGTAGTAGTAGTAGTAGTAGTAGTAGTAGTAGTAGTAGTAGTAGTAGTAGTAGTAGTAGTAGTAGTAGTAGTAGTAGTAGTAGTAGTAGTAGTAGTAGTAGTAGTAGTAGTAGTAGTAGTAATAATAATAATAAAAATAATAAAAACAAAAAATATTTGAAATCATGATAACAGTGTTAATATAGACAGTCTAAAACGTATACAAAAAAAATCAGCTATGTAGTTATATAGGGAGAAGTTGCTTTTATATTTTGTCAGTGTACACCTTGCGCTTTAAGTGTGGAGGGAAAGAGATGAACTAAAATTTAAAAAAACCACTCTTGTTTTTCTTGTAGTTTTATAAGCACGGGTTTTATAGTACGTAAGAACTGTATAGAAAAACAAAATATTAATAGCAACCAGTTTTTGCAAATCATAAGGTAGAGGAACCATTGTTCTAGGGGAACTGAGCTCCTAACACATTTAACTGCAAGAAAGGCAGAATCTAATTGTTTGTGGTGTGCTAGGCAAAAATGAAACAATTGAGCAGCTTGTAGTGTAAATTTACTTTTCCCTGTTTCTTCTAGTTATAAATAGTATACAGGGATAACCAGTTTTTAATAAAATTTAATAGATATATGATAGATAGATAGATAGATAGATAGATAGATAGATAGATAGATAGATAGATAGATAGATAGATACGTAGATAGATAGATAGATAGATAGATAGATAGATACGTAGATAGATAGATAGATAGATAGATAGATAGATAGATAGATAGATAGATAGATAGATAGATACGTAGATAGATAGATAGATAGATAGATAGATAGATAGATAGATAGATAGATAGATAGATAGATAGATAGATAGATAGATACGTAGAGAGAGGGAGAGGGAGGGAGGGAGAAAGAGAGAGAGAGAGAGAGAGAGAGAGAGATGAATGGATGGACGGACAGATTGACAGACAGGTAGATAGATAGATAAAAATATGATAAATAGATATACTGTGAAAAAGGCTTTAGTCACTATATGTAGCAACATAAACCAAACTCCTTTAGTGGCACAAACACTTTATTATTGACTCTCTTTTCTGTACACTACGTTGTGACTACTAGATTAAAAACTGTAAAAGCTCAAATCAGTTGAAATTGGTTAACCTTGGGCAATGTATATCAGAAACCAGTCAGGTGAGAAAATGATTCACTGTAGTCTAACTTACTGTAAAGTTGTGAGTGAGTGCGTCAGTAAGTAAGTAAGTAAGTAAGTAAGTAAGTAAGTAAGTAAAGTAAGTAAAAGTATCTTTTACTTACTTACAGTAAGAGCATGAAACGATAATATGATCAAAGTGACAAAATTATTAAATGATTAAATTATCTGAGTTAATGATATTCAAGTGATTGGTGAAAGGGTGGCAAAAACTAAAAGTTACCAATGTCAACCACACTGTTGGGGTAGTCTGTTGCTAAAGTCTATAAAGTTCATAAACAAACTCGTGGATCAGTTCACAACGTATACAATAATAATTATCAACAATAAGAATTTCTAAACCGAATTATTTACTGTGAAATATTTTTTTATTAATTAATATCACTGTTTGAAACACAATGTTTTGTTTTAACGTCTGCGGTTTTTGTTCTCCATCTTGTTACAATTCAAACTGTGAAAAATACGAAGACAAAATATTTTTGCTAAATTATCACAAGAGGTGATTTGTGTTTGTTGTCTTTTTGTTAGTTGTATTTTGACATGTCGGTTAGTTGTTTTGACTATGATAGTTGTTTCCGAACCATTTCGACACTTGAAGTTATATTGTTCGAGTTTCGTCGCTGCATGCTGCTTTATTTTGAAACCGGGAAATTTATTTTGGCAACGTGCCAAGAATTGCAGTAATTGTAGAATCGCAGCTGTTTTTGTTGGCTGCAAAAACTTTGTTTTGTCTAAATTTTTGGAGTCTTTAACACCCCATGGTAAAGCTCAAACACGCAATTTTAAATTGAAATTGTAATTAAAATTGAAATACATTTTAATAGTTTTTGTTGAACATTTCTAAAAACGATAAATTGCTTGTGATTTTGACACGCTTAATCAGAATTTGTGTAGTTACATGTACTGGTGCCACATGTAATTGTAGTTATTGTAGTTTTTAATATTTTAGAGGATTCTGAACTATGCAAAACTATGAAAAGTCTGATTATAAAACTACACGTTTATTGA
>JAQGDQ010001227.1:0-53826 GCA_030141605.1 Tubiluchus corallicola
GAAATTTCTTGGCAGTCGACCATTACCTGAGTCGGATGATTCTCTAACTGCCCATTGGAGGGTTTTTCCGTTAGAGGTGCTGACAATTCTTCTTTTGAATAAGAAGGCTCTGCTTCCGGTGAAATTTCTTGGCAGTCGACCATTACCTGAGTCGGATGATTTTCTAACTGTGCATCGGAGGGTTTTTCCGTTAGTGGTGCTGACAGTTCTTCTTTTGAATAAGAAGGCTCTGTTTCCGGTGAAATTTCTTGGCAGTCGACCATTACCTGAATCGGATGATTTTCTAACTGTGCCTGGAAGGCTTTTTCCGTTAGTGGTGCTGACAATTCTTCTTCTGAATAATAAGGCTCTGTTTCCGGTGAAATTTCTTGGAAGGAGATTTGGACAGCCTCCTGTCTTTCCAAAACACTGCCTGAAAATAAACTAGGTGTGAACTTTCGTTAATCTTAACAGATTAATCAAGATTGCACATGACCAAAACACTGCCTGAAAATAAACTTGGTGTGAACTTTCGTTAATCTTAACACATTAATCAAGATTGCACATGACCAAACTTTGCAGGTATTTTGAAAAAGAAGTGCCATTTGATACCAAATGAAAAAAAATCATTAAAAGATGTTGGACGGTGACATCCAAAAACACATTTGACATAATATAAAAAAATTTACTGTGCAAGATACATAGCTACAATGTTCTATTGCTATGAAGCCACGCAAATGGTTTAGTTCAGGGGTATGCAAATTGCGGCCCACGGGTCACTTGCGGCCCGCCGAGAGAATTTGTGCGGCCCGCGAAGAGATTTGTCAACCTAATGAAAGTGCGGCCCGGGCGATTAATTGAGTGTATCCAGCTGAAGTCCGTGCCACGATCCCAAAGATAGTGCGGGTAGTTTTTTCTACTAGATCGGATGCCATTAACCCTCACAAGACGGTTGTAGCTTAATGTCACTGTACTACACAGACTGTGTGATACACATTACTAATATGCATTGTAATGAAATTACCACAATCTGTCCTGAAAGTAGAAATATATGGTTTGTAATAGAAATTTTAATAACTTCTAAAATAGTTTCTTGAGTGTAGTAGTAATGATGTACGCAGGTCGGATGCAAAAAAATCGTTATTAGGTCCTACTGTACTTGGCTCCTTGATCAAACTGCCTGTGGCCCGCAGGAATTGCGGGAAAGTTTAATGTGGCCCAGTTAGTCAGATAATTTGCACACCCCTGGTCTAGTTTCTACTTTCTGAGAACTTCAATTCACATTTTAGCCATAATTCAGCTTCGTATTGTGTTGATGGCGTGAATGATTCAGTGTTCTCTAACCCCTCTAGGGAATGCGAGACAGCATTTCAGAGGTTGCAACAAATATACATTATGATGGTTCATTTATCTATTTTGGTTCACATATGTGCGCTTGCATAGCAAAGTCGTCGATAAGTCGGTAACTAATCTTTTCTAGTTATTCACATATCCTAAAACTCCATTTCATGAGAATCATTTTGATACCAAGTTCATCACTCTATGTTATTTCTAAGCTAAGATAATCCACGTTGAAGTTGAGGTGCAGGCTGCACACTGGAAAACATAATCTTGAGAAAATCAGTGTTAAAGTCAGCCATTGTTTTTTGTTGCATTTCTACAAAACACTTAGCTACCGTACGGATATTAGTTGCTATGGACTTTGCAAGAACACATTGAAGTTATGTTTAAATCCAGTAGATGGCTCTTCCTGACAAACATTTGGTCTTGGTAACAGGAAAACCAGAAGCAAAATGAATTCTCCTACGAGCTACAATCAGAGTTTGAAAATTGCAGTACTAGTTTCTAGCCAGAATAGTGGGTCGGGGTCATAAATTTTGTATTTTTTGAACATTTTCTTGATAATTTGTTGCTAGAATACAAAAAGTCCAATAAATTTAGCATTTGTTTTTATAAAAAACAAAAATTGGCATTTGACCCACAATTTGGTGCATTCGTCTTTGAGGCATCATAATGCAGTTTTAACTATGCCAACTTATTGACGGTTTTGTAATCATATTGTTTGTAATTTCTTATTGTTTGTAATCGTATTGTTTGTAATCGTATTGTTTGTAATCGTATTGTTTGTAATCGCATTGTTTGTAATCGCATTGTTTGGAATCGTATTGTTTGTAATCGTATTGTTTGTAATCGTATTGTTTGTAATCGTATTGTTTGTAATCGTATTGTTTGTAATCGTATTGTTTGCAATCGTATTGTTTGTAATCGTATTGTTTGTAATCGTATTGTTTGTAATCGTATTGTTTGTAATCGTATTGTTTGTAATCGTATTGTTTGTAATCGTATTGTTTGTAATCATATTGTTTGCAATCGTATAATATTGTAGTCATTGTTTTCCAATTATTAATAATTCACCAAATCTTCTAATATTGTTTCATAAAATTAGAAAGGATGCGATAAGATCACGTGAGGTAAAAATGACTCTAAACCCCAATCTGGAACCCTTTTGAGGCTCCATACAGTTTGTGAGGACCCCTAAGCTCTGGCTTGCTTATTTTTTTACATTATTATGATATATTATGACTCCATTATAGATTTACTTGCTTATGTTTAAGAATTATGTTTGTGTTAGGGTTAGGGTTAGGGTTAGCATTTATTTTTCTATTAGTTTTAGTACATATTCTCAGCAGATGTGAAATATCCATTGAAAATGCTGGATGTTATTAATTGTATTATTCAGTTCATATGCACAGAGACTGATATTTCTTTGTTTTGCAGTCATTTTTCTACTTTTTTGACTAATTATTATACATAAAAACTTACATATATTTTCAAGTTCTTACTTTGTTTTGAAGTTATTATAGGTTTTACATGTCAAATGTAGACCTGCGTTAACTCAAATGTAGATTTAGGTAATTCAAATGTGTCTTGGTAACTCAAATGTAGACTTAGGTAGTTCAAATGTGTTAACAATGGTTTTCAACAAATCTTGAGCGTTTTTGGTAAGTCAAATGTAGACACATGTCAAGTCAACTGTGACATTGGTATCTCAAATGTGGGTAGGTGGTAAAGTTTAAGGATGTTAAATTTAATCTTCTTTAATTTCAATTTAATAATTGCTCTTAAGTTAAAATAACAACGTTATAGGATCACTAATATTCTGTAAACTTTACATACCATTGGAACTGTTAGAGAAAACAATACATTCTTAAAATAAACAACGTTTATATTCGCTGTGTGTATCTATTTAAGCTTGCAGCCAAATCTTTACAGAACTCTGTTTGAGTAAATGTGTTAGTGATGTTAATGTAACTGTATTTTCGTTATTTGTAATTTTATTTTTAATTAGCCTTTGATTACTGTACTTATTTACTATAAATTTAATTTATATTTCTATGTGTGCATCTATTTTAACTTGTTTATGCAAAACTGCAAGTATTGTTAGCTACATTTGTGTATAAAAATAAAAATGAGAATGTTAATGTAAGTCATTCTACTCAAAAAGCTGCTTAGAATTCATATTCAAACATGTTTGTTTATCATATCTATAAGTGAAATGTATCGACTCTCTTGCCAAGACAAGTATGCTACAATCGTACTGAAAAACGTCTGAATTACATCGATAAAAACTTATCTATATACGATAAAAATGTTTTTACTTAAAGTCAATATGTAAAAAACCATAACAATAATCATGGTCACCACCTCTTCAACAACAATAATAATAAATATCTAGACTGGCAACAATTATATTAGACTGGCAACAAGTATATTAGACTGGCAACAATTATATTAGACTGGCAACAAGTATATTAGACTGGCAACAGATATATTAGACTGGCAACAATTATATTAGACTGGCAACAAGTATATTAGATTGGCAACAAGTATATTAGACTGGCAACAATTATATTAGACTGGCAACAAGTATATTAGACTGGCAACAAGTATATTAGACTGGCAACAAGTATATTAGACTGGCAACAAGTATATTAGACTGGCAACAAGTATATTAGACTGGCAACAAGTATATTACACTGGCAACAAGTATATTAGACTGGCAACAATTATATTAGACTGGCAACAATTATATTAGGCCCCAAAGAATGACACCAACGAATAGCACCAAATTTTAACAATTCTACTAAAACGAAAAAGACCAGTTTTACAATAAAAATATCTCAAAGTAGAATATCGAACAGACGCATGTACCGTACTCAAGATTTCAGAAAATGACACTCAAAAATTTCATGTACAGAAAATTAAAAAAAACACAAAACCGGATAGGGCCATCAACAAGTTTGAACATGCACGCAATGACACTGTTATAATGACAAAATTTTACAATAAAGTACCACATTTGAAGACTGAAAGCCAATATAAAAATTTCATCAGTATCTTAACCAAAACAGCCTCATAATGCAACTGCAAAAATTTCAAATATTTATTATGTAAAACTGGCAATACGTAATTGAAATGCATTACAAAAAAAATTCAAAATTTTGGTAGTACTTTAGCATTATGCTAAGTTGTTGCTTTTAGTAGTTTTCAATCGCATATTTGTTACTAAAAGTATACATAAGTACTTTATGTGCGAGTAAAAAATGATATTGTAAGATACAAGATATAATATCAATTTTTCTCTATCGTATTTATATCTACCGTATTTATTCGAGTATAACTCGCAAACTTTTCTACCTAAAAAGGACTCAAAGTTTGGGTGCGCGTTATAAACGAGGGCTGGGGTAACACGCTTAGATGGTGCAATGACTTTTAGTCAAAAATATCGCTGACCACAATCACAAAATATTGAATGCAGCCACATTTCTCCACACACAAAACGCCTATGGTCTATTTTTAGTAACAGTATCCAAAGCATTTGCGTGGACAATCTAAAATAAATAATTCTCAATGGCTCATGCGCAACACACTCACTGCAGAGGCGAGGCGTAGCTAAGGAAATATTCAATAATATTTGCGTCATCAGCAGACTTTGTCAGACGGTGCCATTTCCAAGAATTCTCATTATCCGCTGTTCATAGTTTACTTTACATTGTCAATAAATGATTTTTATCATGGCCGCACGTGTTCAACAACGTTTGTCACTTACAATGCTTGGTCTGAGCCGAGAAAAACTGAAACGAAATTTTATACCGATTTTTAATGGAAAATTAGGGGTGCGCGTTACACTCGAATAAATACGGTATATGCAAAAAGAGGAATATTATCACAGACACATGAACGTATGAAAGTTTGATATGTAACTATAAAACTTGTACAGATGAAATGCTAAGTACTTGTACTGGATAAGAAACTGTCTGCATTAACATAAATTACTTTAATTAATGTGAATTCTGATCTTGTATAAAATGCACCAACCGTTTGCAAGTTCATTAAACTCCAGTCTTTACAAGGCGACACAGACACAAGTTTGCATCAAAATTTTCTTCCAAAGTTCAGATCATCTCTGAGCCCCCAATCTCGTTTTCATCTGTGGCTGGAGAAGCATTACGGTCAAACATCTCTAAGCGGACACTCATTCAACTTCATTCATATTCAAACTTTTCCATTGGACGAACAAGAAAATGGAGTCACATTTTATAAGATCACAATAATATTCTCATCATGTCTGTATATCCTAGTAACTTTGAGTTAAACATTCGCGCAGAAGAGTGTCTGTAATACAGATGAATAAAAACTAAATTTTGCTCTACCACGCATTTCATTCGTGAAAAAATTTTCATCATGCAGCTTATTCTGATTGGTAGAGCGATCTATCACGTACTTAATCTAACCCAAACCCACTACACACAACTCAGAATCATTAGAGAAATGATCACAGAAGTTCTGCTTTATGTTTGTGCCCATTTTAACACAAGCTTCATGTACCTAATCATGTAGCATAGCAGCACAGTCATGAGTCAGAAGTTCTATTTCATCCAACATTTATAAGAAGCAGTTAACATTGCGCTCAGTCGACCATTGCCCGAGTCGGTTGATTCTCTAACTGTGCATCGGAGGGTTTTTCCGTTAGTGGTGCTGACCGTTCTTCTTCTGGATAAGAAGGCTCTGCTTCCGGTGAAATTTCTTGGCAGTCGACCATTACCTGAGTCGGATGATTCTCTAACTGCCCATTGGAGGGTTTTTCCGTTAGAGGTGCTGACAATTCTTCTTTTGAATAAGAAGGCTCTGCTTCCGGTGAAATTTCTTGGCAGTCGACCATTACCTGAGTCGGATGATTTTCTAACTGTGCATCGGAGGGTTTTTCCGTTAGTGGTGCTGACAGTTCTTCTTTTGAATAAGAAGGCTCTGTTTCCGGTGAAATTTCTTGGCAGTCGACCATTACCTGAATCGGATGATTTTCTAACTGTGCCTGGAAGGCTTTTTCCGTTAGTGGTGCTGACAATTCTTCTTCTGAATAATAAGGCTCTGTTTCCGGTGAAATTTCTTGGAAGGAGATTTGGACAGCCTCCTGTCTTTCCAAAACACTGCCTGAAAATAAACTAGGTGTGAACTTTCGTTAATCTTAACAGATTAATCAAGATTGCACATGGACCAAAACACTGCCTGAAAATAAACTTGGTGTGAACTTTCGTTAATCTTAACACATTAATCAAGATTGCACATGACATCAAACTCAGACAAAATCTGAAAATTCTACAGAAATAAGCTGTCAATTGCTGTGTCAAATAACATTTTAGAATTAAAGCATACAGCCAATCAGAATTGAAAGTGTACAGCCAATCAGAATTGAGAGTATACAGCCAATCAGAATTGAAAGTATACAGCCAATCAGAATTGAAAGTAACCAGCCAATCAGAATTGAAAGTATACAGCCAATCAGAATTGAAAGTATACAGCCAATCAGAATTGAAAGTAACCAGCCAATCAGAATTGAAAGTATCCAGCCAATCAGAATTGGAAGTATACAGCCAATCAGAATTGAACGTATGCAATCAGAGGCCAAACTTATCGTAATGAAATGCTGCTTAATGCATTACTTTCAGCATATTAAACACGATGCATGACTGCAATAAACACAAAAAAAAACTGAAGGCTTAATGAATATTTGAATGCTGTTACCTCCATGACTGTTTCTGCCTCCATGTGGAGCAAATTCAACGTTCATCTTTGCTGAAAAGAAAATGTTATGGATGCCGACAACTAATATTTCTTGCTAAAACCAAAATGGTGCCACCAGGAGTGACCATCGAGTTTTCTAATTAGATTCGAATGAGTTTTCTTAATTCAAATTCGATTCAAGCCTAAAATGATAAATTCAAATAATTCAACTATGTATGTTCATTATTACAAAAACATTTGAATCGTCACACAATCAGCACAATTTCTGTGCACAATTTTTTAACAAATAAAATCAATCGATATGCAAGTTTTGTGCAAAATCGCTTTTTCATCATCATCATCACCATCATCATTGTCACCATCATCATCATCACCACCATCATCATCATCATCATCATCATTGTCACCATCATCATCATTATCATCACCACCACCATCATCATCACCATCATCATCACCACCATCATCATCACCATCATCATCATCACCACCATCATCATCATCATCACCACCACCATCATCATCATCATCATCATCATCATCACCACCACCATCATCATCATCATTATCACCACCACCATCATCATCACCACCATCATCATCATCATTATCACCACCACCATCATCATCATCATCACCACCATCATCGTCATTATCATCATCACCACCACCATCATCATCATTATCACCAACACCATCATCATCATCATCATCATCACCACCATCATCGTCATTATCATCATCACCACCACCATCATCATCATCACCACCATCATCATTGTAATCATATGGTTTTGAATCCAAATTCAAAATCAATTTATTTTTCTCTAACATACTTTTTTGATTTATCATTCGAACATCTTTACAAAATTCAATTCAATTCGGGTTTGAAATCTTGAAATTTGGTTTGACGCAAGTTTGGAGGTCAAATACTTGATTGGAATTCAAATTTTGATAGAGAATGCTCAACCCCTAGGTGCCATAAACCTGCATTGCAGCACCAACTGTGATTTACCAAACAAGATGCATTCACATCAGACCTACCAATACACGAATTTGATGTATAATGAATGTATTTGATGTATGTATGCTGTAGGTCGATAATTTATCGATAAAGCAAAACAAAAGAACATGTAACTCACTAGCGAGAATGTTATCGTAACTTGCCATGCTAACCATTTCTGTAACGAGAAGCGTAAAAACAGAAAATTAGTTTTAAGACTATTAATTACGGAAAGGTTAGCCAGTTGTTTGAGCTACTCTCGATAAAAATATGCTAATAAGAGAACATGCGCTTTGTAATGAGTGTGAAACAGCTTTATGATTACTAAATATTAGGCACATTATAAGAAACATTCCTTCAGTAGTTCAAAATTTGAGGCAACGGGTAAAAAGTGCAAAATATTTTTATTACATCAGGAAAAATAGCTATATATATAGACGATCTCGAAGATTTCAGCATATGAAGAGCACCCGTATTGCCGTTTGCTAGGAGGCAATTCTTAACACATTTAACAATAAGAACTCCATGCAGTGTCGAGCAGATGTTTAACATTTAGAACGGTATATTATTTGCAGTTTTACTTTTGTGATTAAAGGAACAATTCTTGAATTAGTATAATTCGAAACATTTATATTTGCACTTACGCTCTATGCGGTATGGCAGTATTATATGTAATTATTTTGTTGTTGTTATTTCAGCCTGATCATTGCTGCTATATCATAAATAAACCACTTTGATTGATTCAGCAAAAACTTTCATAGTTATTTAATATACACATTGCCCAGTAAAAATTATTCTACACAACAGCAAGATCTGCAATGAAATTACGTATTGAAAAAACAAGAAATCAAAATAGCTCTTCCCGTGTTTTCGAACACTACGCAGTAAACAAACTCTTGACCTAAGTTTTATTGATGACTAAGATTTTATTTTTATTTCTGAACACAATTTATTTCTGAAGAATTCACTGCCAGTTACTGTCAAGCGGCCATAGTGCTTTTAGAAGATGTAACTAAGCCAAACTTTTTTTGAAAATCCAGTCAAGATAAATGTAAAAACATAACAATACCAGACATAATGAATCTATAAAAAGACGTTGTAGAACAAATATGGCAAAACACTTCATTAGCTATATGGGACCAGTCCTACGGAATAGACTAAGCCGCAATTCAAAATGTAGTCACTCCCTTTCAACTTTTAAAAAAACCGTCACAAAAGAAATATTTCAAAAGTATTAAGAGTAACACAGTTTGATAATGGTAATAACCTGCATTTTTTTTCCACAGTAATCTTAATAAAACGTGACTATGCTCAACAGGTTACTGAACACTTTTTAATCATGATCACAGTTTTTCTTAGTTCTCGCTCCATTTCATCTTTCATTCACTACTCCCCCCACTTTTATGTATATATTATCATCATTTCAATTATTAATCACTTCTTTAAGATTTCCACGTACAGTTTCGCCTGTCAAGCTATGTTTTTAGGCTCAAACTGTATGCATCAAAATTATTCTGTAATGTAATTTGCACATGTATATGCTGCATTTTGTAATTTCTGGATAATACTGCATTTATATTTATATTTACTTCAGTGAAATTATCTGTATTTTTATTATAATTGTTAGATGCAGAGTGGAAATAAATAAACTTACAAACGTGAAATCTTATTAGAAACTGATTTTCTCGTAAATTACTTAGGAGATGAGGAGAAAAAAAAATTTGCTAGCTTGCTTATTAGTCTTACAAGTTATGTATTACAGGTATATCCATTTACTAAGATTTTTGTGTATTTTTTGGAAGCAGAAAATAAGCTACCTTCAACGGAATCTTTTGGCAACGAGTTCCATAATTTAACTCTTTGTGATTTTAAGCTATTGAAACCATGTCGGGTAAAAAATCTCTCCAGAAAATACTGTTCATTAGAAGGAATTATTTTTATTTTCATTTTATTTTATTTCTCGTATTTTATTTCCTTTTCGTTGCTGTCGTTAATGTAGCATGCTCTCACTTACTGCACCCAGAAGGAATTTGGTCAATTATCACGTCGTAATCATATGGAGGAAAGGTACACCTTTTGTATATCTTTAGACTTTAATATTATGCAATAATGAACGCTAATCCTAAAGAATTTTAAGATACTTTTCTTTCAACTCTTTTTTTCATAACTAAACATACATGTTTATCCACTTTTGCTAGCTACAAGCGAGAAATTAATTTTTTTCTCCTTCCTTTGGCTCTAGGTCCTCATAATATGAATTTTAAATACGTAATGGTTAAATTATTATTTAAAGATAGTCACGTGTGTCTCTTCTTTCCCATTATTGAACATTATTTTATTATAAACTAACACATTCGCATAATGTTCAATTTTCATTCGTCTTAAATGCAAAATCTGATAATTTTTAATTACCTGGTACATTCGCATTAACTAATTAATTATATTAGTAACAATTCTGAGAGGGCGGCTGACCTCGATAAGTTATAGTTCTTTTGCCACCCTTTCACCACTAATCAATAATTACTTTTGCACTTTGTAATATTATTGTATGTTGTACAGATTTATAAATCTCTTAGTTAAGTGTTTTGCTATTTTAAAAATGGTGATAAACTAATAAACTTACTTACTTACTTACTTACTTACTTACTTACTTACTTACTTACTCGCTCATATAGCAGTCGAACGTAGAAAACTCACTAAAACAATGTACAATCCTTTTGACTGAACCCTTGATTTTACAAGTTTTCGAACCCAAATAAAGGCCCAGTTTGCCACTGTAGTATGGAAAGTCACTTTTAATGACTCACGCTCAGCACAAAAAGGGACTTTTATTTTAATGCCCTAAAATGGGAGCTCAAGTTTCTAGAAATAAGAATGCAACTTAATAGTGACACAAAATTAATGTCTAGTGTGTCTGTTCTAATCTGGCAATAACTGTAAATTTATGGTAACGTACCGTAGTGCCTAGGCAACTCAGATGCTACTTTCTCTGCTAGAAAAGAGAAGACTTTGTTTACATGATAATCATAAAGAAACGGAGGATTTTATACATAGACAAACATGTGCACAAACACAGAGGATTTTATACATAGACAAACATGTGCACAAACACAGAGGATTTTATACATAGACAAACATATGCACAAACACAGAGGATTTTATACATAGACAAACATATGCACAAACACAGATGATTTTATACATAGACAAACATATGCACAAACACAGAGGATTTTACACGTAGACAAACATGTGCACAAACACAGAGGATTTTATACATAGACAAACATGTGCACAAACACAGAGGATTTTATACATAGACAAACATATGCACAAACACAGAGGATTTTACACGTAGACAAACATGTGCACAAACACAGAGGATTTTATACGTAGACAAACATGTGCACAAACACAGAGGATTTTATACGTAGACAAACATATGCACAAACACAGAGGATTTTATACGTAGACAAACATGTGCACAAACACAGAGGATTTTATACGTAGACAAACATATGCACAAACACAGAGGATTTTACACATAGGCAAACATATGCACAAACACGGAGGATTTTATACATAGACAAACATGTGCACAAACACAGAGGATTTTATACATAGACAAACATGTGCACAAACACAGAGGATTTTACACGTAGACAAACATGTGCACAAACACAGAGGATTTCCAAAAATGTATGAAAATGCCTACAACTCATAAATTATAATAAATAATTGGTAACGGTAAATACATGGTGCATCTTTTACTTACATTTCTGTAGGGGAGGAGGGCTTTCTGCTGAAGCTGAAATGGCAAAAAAATATCGTTGAAATAAGTTCATTTTGAAAGAGAATAAGTTTCAAAGTCTGACAATGTGCCACAGCAACACAAATTAAAAACAGAGCGTATCACCATCATCATCACCATCATTATCATCATCATCATCATCATTGTCATCATCATCATCACCATCATCATCATCATCATCATCATGTCATTATCATCATCATCATCATTGTTATCATCATCATCATTATCATCATCATCACCACCGTCATCATCATTATCATCATTGTTATTATCACCATCATCGTCATAAATATCATCATTGTCATCATCATCATCATCATTGTTATTATCACCATCATCATCATTGTTATTATCACCATCATCATCATAAATATCATCATTGTCATCATCATCATCATCATCATCATCATCATCATCATCATCATCATCATCATCGTCATTGTTATTATCACCATCATCATCATTATCATCATCATCATTATCATCATCATCACCACCGTCATCATCATTATCATCATTGTCATCATCATCATCATCATCATCATTGTCACCATCATCATGACCATCATCATCATCATTGTCACCATCATCATGACCATCATCATTATCATCACCATCATCATCATCATCACTATCATCATCATCATCATCATCACCACCATCATCATTGTAATCATATCAATTTATTTTTCTCTTTCTCGTAAAAATAAGAGACCATTCAAACACTATTTTGCTGACTCTGCACACAAACGGGGGGTGGGTGGGTGGGTGGGTGGGTGGTGTAGTCGTATGTTGATAGTCCTGGGATGTAAGTTGTCAAGTCAATAACTGTGGTGTGAAACCTTCTGAGCAGTTAGGCATATTTCGTGACAAACGTTTGAAATATTTGTATTGCACTGAATTGTTATTCAGGTAGGTAAATTTTAAAAGCAAATTGATTTGAATTACAACTTTTTATACCACATTAATCATATTCACTTTAAAGATGTACTTACAGGCAAAGCACGACAATCTCTTGAAGTAACAATAGAAACAGGAAGCTAAAATTACAGGAAGAAGAATACCGATCGACAGACCAATTGATGCCACTATGTATGAAGGCTTTTCTGGAAAGAATGTTGTTATCAAATGTAAATACAATTTTATTATACAAGACTACATGTAATAATTTAAATCCATCTACCAATGTAGGAACCATCTACTATTATAAACGCAAGTTTTAGTAAAGTAAAGTACAGTAAGTCTTCGCTTAACGACGCTAATGTGTTCCACCTAAAGATGATTTTAAGTTTATTAATTAGATACCAATTTTCTGTGAAATTTTTTTTTGTTCAAATTACATTACTGCAGACGAGACCATTAAAATACATGTAGTGTACATTTCCTAAACATTACATGAAAATCAGGGATACCATGACTCGTTACAGTCACTGTTATCGGCTAATTACACAATTACCCATATAATTTGTTTTTTATTTTTCCCGCATGGGGGAGCCAAAAACTAAAGGGGAAAAGTGGGCAATTGCAGGCAGGCTTGACTGGTTATTGCAGAGACTTACTTGTAATGTGGATAATGCAATTTTTATGTGAGAAATTTAATGTCATGCTTCAACCATAAACAGTGTGCGCTCTCTACCCGAACGAAGTAAGTGATTTTTGTAAATCTGAGTATATTACTAATTAAATTTCATGAATTAGATAGCAATTTTCTGTGCAATTTTTTTTGTTCAAATTTCTGTATTTTTTGTTCAAATTGCATTACTACAAATTCTACGTACTCTTTTGTTTTTTCTCCTTTAGAAAATAAAGACTGCAGTAAACACCTTATGAAAGGAACTCTCGTGTTTTGCTGTGTTAACAATCACAAACAGGCAAACAAACAAACATACCAGGTGGCAGGATGATAAGATCCCTAACATGGACGTTGGCGCTTAACAACACGACAGTTTTTCTGTTGCCGAGCGTAAGTGTAAAAATGCCGTCATCTTCCTTCATGGCACGGCGTATGAACAAAGTCGCCGCGTAGCAGATCCGGTCGACTGTGTCAATCCGGGCGGTAATGTGCTCATCAAACTGGAGGCTTACATTAGGATTAATAACATGAATCCGGTTAGCTCCGTTTCTCCACGCCCACATGGCGGCCTTGTACGGAGGGTAACAGCAAAATTTCAGAACAATGTTAAAATTCTCCTGTGCAGGCACTGAGTAATCCATCTGATTACTGGGCACTGGCGCTGGCTCACCTTAAATAAATTTAGTGACAGTTAACTACCTCGGAATAACTAACCCTTTCACTACGGAAGGTGGCACACTGCGACCCAGGTCTGTTTATATCACTTCTAAAGCCATGCATTACATTGTGGCGGATTATGATTTTATGGGCCTTAGGCTTGAGCTTGGAACGGGCCTTTTAAATGTTGCTACACTGCTGAGCTGACGTGTTTTTGTGGAGCTCTCGTCGTTTGTAAGTTTGTTTAATTTTGTGAGTTTTTGTCCACCGATTGTGATAAAAATTATATCTTCTTGATCCTTGAGTTGTGGACTAGGACTATATAAAAAATTTTTTCGTTTTATTTTGCCGGGCCCCTTTTGATCCCGGGCCTTAGGCTTCAGCCTATAGGGCTATCCGCTACAGGCCCTGGGATTGGGGTTGCTTCACAGTAAGTAATGTTAACCAGCCAATCAGTGTCTGAAATCAGCTGCATTCCATAATACTGTACTGTATGGTATATTCTCATGCAAAATCACTTGTAGATCGTGGATAAACTACATATTTAATTGATTGTTCTGCATTCTTATAAAATGATTGAATATGATACATTAGTATTGTGTCTTTTGTGAAAACTGGTTTCTAAATATAAGAACATGCTTATTTATGATTGTGTGTGTGTGCGCGAGTGCATGTGTGTGTGTGTGCGTGCGTGTGTATGTGTGTGCGTGTGTGTGTGTGGGCACGTGTAGAAATAAAAATAATATTAAATTAGTATTCAATAATGAACAGATATTCGTTTATTTACAAAATTTTGTTTTAGTAACACACCACAAGAAGTTATTGTCAAATGTGCAAAAGTCAATATGGCCCAGGCTCAGTAAAAAGCAACAACGTAGTGAAAGGGTTATTATTTATTCGTACGAAAGATACATTAATACCACACAGTCACACAGTATATTAGTAATTGTGCAATATATTATTACTGTATTAGTGAACTGCACTAACAGCATAAGAAAAAGCCATGGTACCCAAAAATGGGCTTAATTTTTGATATTTTAATCTCAACACACAAACATGCAAAAATTTCGGGGTGTAATTTGTCCCCCAGGACCAGTCGACAGGGGCATCATGATCTAGAGACTTGCTACGTTTCGCTCTGTATTGTAACGTAAAATGGCTGGCGGATCTGTCTACCCTTACGAAAGTTCACGTGTCTATGAGTTTGGTGGAGACACAACAAGTGAACGTACATGAAAGGTAGAGCCGGCTCATGTATAGCAACTGCAGCACCCTCTATTTTTACTTGATATTATCGATAACATTCAATATAATTTTTCCTTTAATTTTTTCCTTATACTTGTACATTATGTAATCCTTAAGCTTAATGCCAGTAGTCGTTCGTTTCCTCGTTCATGAAAAAATTACAAAAAAACTTACATAGATAGTTGACTTATATAAATTGTCAACTTACATAAGAGGTCAACTTACACAAAGGGTCAGGTTACATGTATAAAAGGTCAACTTATACAAAGGGTCAAGTTACATGTATAAAAGGTTAACTTATACATAAAAGGTCAACTTACAGAAAAGGTCGACTTATATAAATGGCCAACGTCCATAAAAGGTCAACTTACACAAAGGTCAACTTATGTAAAAGATCAACTTGTACAAAAGGTTGACATACATAAAAGGTCAATTTACATAAAAGGTCAACTTATACAAAAGGTTGACATACATAAAAGGTCAACTTACAGAAAAGGTCGACTTATAAAATGGCCAACTTCAATAAAAGGTCAACTTACACAAAGGGTCAACTTACGTAAAAGGTCAACTTACTCAAAATTGTTAATGTACACAAAAGGTCAACTTACATAAAAGGTCAACTGGAAATTGCAAAAGCAGATCATCTCCATCTTTGAAAAGAAGCTCGTATAAAGTGCTGACATCTACTGGCTGCACATTAATAATAGTAAGCGTCACAGTCAGACATTTGTCTTGCTCCTGCACCACTGAGTGAAATTTCCCATTTCCCCATTCTAGTGCACCATGTTTGTGAACCAGTTCTGCACCATTGTATTTCCAAATGACGGCGAAAGAGGTGCTGGTGACATTGAAACAGCGGGATACTGTTAACGAGCTGTTTGTATATAGTGAAACCCACACTTGTTCTAAATCTTTACTTTTGACTAAAAATAAAGAAAAAAGATTGGTAGTTTAACCAGCCTCTTTGTCTTAAACACTGCTAGTTCATTCTATGTACAGCAAAATGTCTACTGGACACTTTTAAATGTATATGGCTTTTTCATACATGTCACCAAGAATAAGTTACTAGCTTTGCATGCATGTATGCGTGTTAGAAAATAAGTAATGACAGCTGTTACTGGTCATTCTATGTATTTTAGACTTGGATGCACACTTTCCATAGGAATGCATGAGGTCACTGGTCAGCTGGTTACTGCTCAAGACATTACTTGGATGCACACTTTCCATAGGGATGCACGAGGTCACTGGTCAGCTGGTTACTGCTCAAGACATTACTTGGATGCACACTTTCCATAGGGATGCACCAAAACCAGATTTTAACGAGCCGAACTGGACCGGTACCAAATGTTTCAAACTTCTTTGGCCGAACCATATTTAAATCATATTTCTATAATTCTATTTCATTTTTGTTTTGCCGAAACCAAAATTAGTCAAATTTCAGAATTTCTTCACTGAAACCAAATTGAACTGAACCAAATCATTAACTTACAGTAACAAATTTCAAACTTTACAAGTGGTCTCAGCAAATTTTTCAAAAGGGGTTCATTTTCACGCTCAGAGAGGTAAAAATTTTTTGTTATGTAATCCGTTTGACATGTTTACAAATTTCATCTAGAAAATGCAAACAGTGAATACCAGTACATAAATTACAGTTTTCATTAACAGATAACAGTTCAGTAATTGCTTTGATATTGTGGCTTAATCAGTAATCATATAGCCAACGTTTCACCTATTGTATCAAATATTTATTTCACACTAAACTTAATGAATAAAACTCTCATGTGCTTGCATCTGATACGCATCATTTATCCGCGCTTGAAACAGTTACACTAAATTCACTGAGTAATGTTGACAATAATTTTAAATCTTCGCAAAATTCACAATTTTTTCTGCTAAATTCAGGGCCGGAACTAGATGTGGCAAGCAGGGGGGGGGGGCGCAAAAATTTTCTGGGGGGGGGGCGAGGTATCCAAAGTGGTTAAGTAATGCTTAAGCCAATTTTTAACCCCTTTTATACTGCATGCAGGCCTATAATTAGCTCTCAGTTAACCGAACGTTATTAATGTGCCTCTAACTAAATTGTTATTTACAGAAATTTATCACACACAAGTTTTAAGAAAATAATACACTGAAGCTACCAAACATTTTTTACCTAATTCTAATTCATATTGAAAATGATTACATGCGAACTGCAATTTTCACTGCAAAAAAAATTATTTGTCCGATTTTGCAGGGGGGCGCAAATTTTGACAGGGGGCGCCCCCCCCTCGCTCCCCCTAGTTCCGCCCCTGGCTAAATTAACAAAAAAATCACGTACATTGTACAAATAAGGACGTCGACAGGTAAATGACTTCACGACACCCAGTCGCATCACCCCAAATGGTAAAACTTTAAGAAGCTAGTTCAAGCTGCCATCCTACCACGTGCAAACAGTTTTCTTTAAAAATTGTCGGTTAGTTTTGTCTGGCTTAGTTCTATTGCTTAATGAGGTCGTTAAATGACAAATTACACATTATAAAATGAATTTTTTACCGGACAAATTACAGATTATAAAATGAATTTTTTACCGGTCGCCACCGAATTCATTTAAACAAACAGAATTTTGCAAAATTTTGGCCGAATTTCTTAAAAAAAATCACAAAAATAAAACTTTACCAAATTGTTTCTACCAACGAAACAAAACGGCTGTTTCCAAATTTCCGTGCGTCCCTAACCTTTCACAAATACTAGGTAACATCTTCCTTATTAATGCAACATAAAGGTGTAACTTAAACCTCACATTTTTTTACCATTCACAATGATATTCTGCATCATTAAAAAGGACCGAGAATCTATTAATCGTCTTACTACTCCCAATAACTAAAAATTTATTACTTATTTATTTCTATTACTTAAAAGTATTTATTACATAGGCATCAACTAATAATTAATGCTTTTCCCCTTCTTACATTAATTGGGCTTGCCCCCCCCCCCACACACACACATTTGTCCAATAAACCATATTATTTTATTGAATGCTTGCAGTATGAGTGTATCGCGTATTGTCTGCTACTTTATCGTTGAACTAATCAATGCCAGTGTTTTTCTAAAAAGAATAGCAACTTCATAGTTAATATATTCAAAGTTCTTACCATAATTAATATTGAGTATCAGACTGAAAATAGAAATTATATCACGCAGGCTGAATCTCGTTCCTTTTTCCATTAATCATTTTATTCATGACCGTAACAAAGTCACAGAAAGCCGGATCACGAAAGAATCGATGGTCATCTAGTCAATCTTCCCTGAATAAACATACATGATGGTCGTTATTGAAAGTTTTTTAGTACAAGTTATTTGAGAAAATAAATTACGCCAACTGTGAAAGTTAGAGTCACGGCTGAAAAATGCAATTATAGTTTTTTATGGAAAGTAATAGCGAAGGAATTAAAGCTAATTTATTATATGCACGTACAGCAATGATATGTAATCAACGTAACTGAGAGTTTTAAAACAAGTAGTCAACTAATGATCTGTCGCAATGATGCCACTCGTAATTAAATATTATTCTTACTAATAATTTTTCCAAAGCTACCTCTTTTACATTCAGCAGCCGCTGCTTATTTACCTTAGTTACCGCAAAAACACCAAACTTGTTGAGTAACATCTACGAACTTGTCGCTTGCTCAACTCACGACGACAAGTGCTAAACGTCACCTTTCCGTTAATGACAAAGTTACTTAAATATTGTAACAACTAACAAGTCGTCGAAAATAGTACTTTAAGTTTTAATATTGAAAATAATTAAGACTTAAAACTCCTCACTAAAATAATAAATGGTAAAGTTAAATTATTAAATTTTTAGTCTTATTTTAGTACGAGGAAATCTTTAGTGTAGTGTGTTTAATTTTCAATTAATTTTTTCTAATAACTTCTGTTGTGGCTGATTTGCTCACCCCTGATTTGCTAAAAATGCTTTTTTCGCCACCCTTCCTTTAAATACTAATAACCTATTTTATTTTATATACTATGTACTTTGTTTTTCGTGTGTATAAGAGATAAATAAATCTGAACCTACAATATGTGACACGCTGAATGCAAATGCCTTTGTACAGTTTTTACAGCATATACACATGTCCAATCATACAAAACTATTTTAAAAATCGTTGTACAACTAGTATTTCTTTTGTACCTCAATTTATTTCACTTGATTGTTTCGCTTTATTTTGTCACCAGAAAAGTTTTAGTACCGTGTTGTTAATTTTCGATTTTCTGATCATTTCTGTTTTTCACCGTCTCACAGCCCATTTTGCCCAAAGCACCGTTCAAACATTAAGAATGGTAAACACATACACATGCGCGTGGCTCAAACGATACTTCTGACATAAATGTCTGAAGGTATCTTTGTTTTCTTTTCAGTTTTATTAATAGCTAGTGTACATAGATTCCATTCTTAGATCTGTACTTTCGTTAGATTTGTATCAATATATTTTTAAAGTTGTTTATATCGTTTTAGTCATTTTTATACTAGCTGCTTTTTGCCAAATTTTTGCAAAATTCTGTTTGTGCAAAAATGTTATTACTATTATTACATTATTACTGTATATATTACTGTAATTTAAACTTACATTTTAGTGTTTGTCGTTCAGTACTGTTCCTTTCACTGTATTCACTAATTCACTGTATTTTGATATACACTTTAATGCCCGGATCAATTTTAACTTGGACATGCAATACTGCAATAAGTATTCCTATATGTTGGGTTTATGGATAAAAATAATGAACATTTTAATAGAAATCATCCTGCCTAGAATTCCTATTCCAACGTCCATTTTTCACCTGTCCATCAGTCAAATTTATTAACTCTCCTGCCAAAAGAAATACAAGTGCCAAAAAATGTCCAATAAACATAAATAACAAAATTATCCATTTACAATAAAAGACCATGTTTTTTATTATAATTAATGTCATTATAGAATAAGCATGACAATAATGATCAATGGTCCCCACCGCTTCAGCAACAAGAATCTGATGAAAATTATATTAGTCCCCAAATAATGACACGTTATGGCATCAAATCTTAACAATTTGGCTAAAACTAATAAGACCAGCTTTACAAAACAGCGAATCATGAAAATTTATTATAAATAAATAAAACATATGATATAGCAAAATAGAATATTATCACAAAGACACATGTACAGTACTGTGCTAAAGATCTTTAAAAATGATGTTCAAAAATTTTCGTATGAAACAATGAAAATAATAAAAACTGATAGTAATATCTACAAGTTCTTAACAGCAATATGCACGCACGCACGCACGCACGCACGCACGCACACACACACACACACACACACACAAAGAAACACCCAGTGACACTTTATTACTTTATTACAAAATTTTAGAAAGTTCTTCATTTTGAACCAAGCCAGACAGCCTCATATGCAATTTCAAAAATTTCATATACGTTTTGGTTCAATTATTCCATGTGCTTTTTACAAAAAAATTACAATACATATTTGAAATTCATTACAAAAACGGTTAGTCAAACTTGCGATAACTTTCCAAATTCCAAATGAAGACTTAAAAAATAGTACTGATGTTTCTTCTACTTGGCCAATATGGAAGTAGTACTGATGTTTCTTCTACTTGTCCAATATGGAAGTAGTACTGATGTTTCTTCTACTTGGCCAATATGGAAGTAGTACTGATGTTTCTTCTACTTGGCCAATATGGAAGTAGTACTGATGTTTTTTCTACTTGTCCAATATGGAAGTAGTACTGATGTTTCTTCTACTTGGCCAATATGAAAGTAGTACCGATGCTTCTTCTACTTGGCCAGTATGGAAATAACGACCAGGGATGCCCCATAATTAAAATTAGAGGGGATGCTGCTTCAGAAAATTTTCAGCCATTGTTTTAATACTGTGCAAAACAAAACAAACATATGTAATTTTAATGTTGTAATAGTAATTTTAAACAAAAAACATACAAAAATTTATACATAAACTTGATAATATCTTAAACAGTAGTTTTTTTGCTTACGAATAGCACATAAACCTGATAAAATCCTAAACAGAAATTTTTTACTTATAAATAGCCTAAATTGTTGCAGTTCAGGAATATGAGCGACAGTACTTTCTCTACTTATCAGCAGACGCTAGCGTTGCAGGGTGTTACCTTAGACATGTACGCATGGCCGCATGCGCATAACAGCCAAGCACACCACTGTGCTGTGCGCTGGTTCTATACAGAAACGAAAGTTTAAAGAAAGAACTGAAGAAAAAGACTTATTTTATTGAATATTATCGATAATATTGAGTGAAGACAGATGGTGCTGCAGTACCAGTACCTATACACGAATCCCCACTGGTAACGAGAAGTAATGAACATCACCACAGTGGAAATAAGCAAGTATTAAAGTACTTTAGCTGTTGTCCCTGGACTGTCTTACAGAAGTAAATTATTTCTGGAAAGCAATTACTTTTTTAACTTTACACAATTGAAGGCATAACTCAGTGGCAGGACTGGCACCCATCCATTCTTAAGGATAATTCTTTAAGAATGAAGTACTAAACCATCAGAGTTGTCTCAGCCGCGTTCAGATAGACAGAAATGCACCACTAATGAAAGTAGTGATTACCCTCATTCATTTACTTTCTGAACCACTTGGCTATTACGGTGGCATTGAATTCATATAATAGATCGATTATGTATACATGGGCTCAAAACAAGCACCAAACAAATCAAACGTGAATAAAATAAGTAAACAAAAAATAAATGGCATACTTATATACAAGTGTATACAAAAATAAATAAGCAAATATTAAATAAGTAGCAGTATATACAGTGTATACAAAAATAAATAAGCAAATATTGAATATGTAGCAGTGTATACAAATATAAATAAGCAAATATTGAATATGTAGCAGTATATATAGTGTATACAAAAATAAATAAGCAAATATTAAATAAGTAGCAGTATATACAGTGTATACAAAAATAAATAAGCAAATATTAAATAAGTAGCAGTATATACAGTGTATACAAAAATAAATAAGCAAATATTAAATAAGTAACAGTATATACAGTGTATACAAAAATAAATAAGCAAATATTAAATAAGTAACAGTATATACAGTGTATACAAAAATTAATAAGCAAATATTAAATAAGTAGCAGTATATACAGTGTATACAAACACAATATTAAGTACTTACCTATACAGATTTTTTTGTATAATCTAAGCTAATCTTACATTATAAGTGTAGTAATTTGAATCCAAATTTTAGTACCTAGAGCAGTCAGGTGACCTGTCATGTGACCTATTTGTTCTTACTAATGGTGAAAAACTGGAAACATTTAAATTGACAGCATGATGGCTCTTTTATGACAGTATTAACGATAATCATCAGCATCTTCTCGTATTCGAGAAGTCAAGCTCTGTCCAATTCTGTTCCATCTGTGAGGTGGTCATCTCTTCTCTAGGTATTCACTCTTGCATGGCACTGGTAGACTGCACTGGCTCCTGACTAGCGGAAGGTGCAGTTGGACTGCTTCTTGAATCTTTCTTTATATAAAGTTCTGCTGAAGTGGCAGCAGCTTATGCAGACTATGTATTAGTCACATCATTCATTCATGCTTTGCCAAAGCAATTTTAGTCAAGTTTGAAAGTTTTGCACAAAGTAAGTGCACCAGCTCAGCAGACATGTTGTTAAATCATTTGACTGTTCAAATCTTTTTCTTAATACAGGCTTCAGATTATGCACTACGTTGAGCATTTAGACGAGACTACATGACTTCTCATTATCAAGTCTTTATGCATTTATACAGATGTAAGTAATGCACAACATGGCCGCACATCCATAGTACATTACGTACATTCTACTGTATCGTCAATTATTGAAAACCCCAACGTGCAAAGTGTCCTAGCGTTCGACACCGGTACTCGGTTTTTCTTAAGTGACGTTAAAATTTCAAAGTCAGCCAACATTGATGCCTTCCATGCTTTTGAGCACTTGCTTAAACTTCTCAGCTGCGGAAAGCTCCTCCTCGCTGTTGTTCGTCGACCAGAATGATTCTTCCTCCACCAATTCTTGCATGGGAGCTTTTTTGTCTGGCCCAGACTTGAAACTATCTGTAGCTAACAAAAAACAGCTATAATTATAAGGGTTCCTTAATGGTAGAGTTGTAATGATAGCCACGATAGTAACGGAGTGTCGGAAGGTCATTCATCAACTTAGTATGCATTGCAAAGGTTTTTAATGAATCTTAGAAACAGATTAATGTCAAAAATTATGCAATTATCTAAGAAGCATAATTCATGTAAGTGAATTAATAAAAAAGAAAAAAATTGCAAAAATCTGATTATTACAAAAATTCATGCAAGGTCAGTTGATTATTACAAAAATTCATGCAAGGTCAGTTGATTATTACAAAAATTCATGCAAGGTCAGTTGATTATTACAAAAATTCGTGCAAGGCCAGTTGATTATTACAAAAATTGATGCAAGGTCAGGTGATTTTTACAAAAATTCATGCAAGGTCAGATGATTTTTACAAAAATTAATGCAAGGTCAGTTGATTATTACAAAAATTAATGCAAGGTCAGTTGATTATTACAAAAATTCGTGCAAGGTCAGTTGATTATTACAAAAATTCATGCAAGGTCAGTTGATTATTACAAAAATTCATGCAAGGTCAGTTGATTATTACAAAAATTCGTGCAAGGTCAGTTGATTATTACAAAAATTCGTGCAAGGTCAGTTGATTATTACAAAAATTCGTGCAAGGTCAGTTATTATTACAAAAATTCATGCAAGGTCAGTTGATTATTACGAAAATTCATGCAAGGTCAGTTGATTATTACGAAAATTCATGCAAGGTCAGTTGATTATTACAAAAATTCGTGCAAGGTCAGTTGATTATTACAAAAATTCATGCAAGGTCAGTTGATTATTACAAAAATTCATGCAAGGTCAGTTGATTATTACAAAAATTCGTGCAAGGTCAGTTGATTAGTACAAAAATTCGTGCAAGGTCAGTTGATTATTACAAAAATTCGTGCAAGGTCAGTTATTATTACAAAAATTCATGCAAGGTCAGTTGATTATTACAAAAATTGATGCAAGGTCAGTTGATTACTACAAAAATTCGTGCAAGGTCAGTTGATTATTACAAAAATTCGTGCAAGGTCAGTTAATTATTACAAAAATTCGTGCAAGGTCAGTTGATTATTACAAAAATTCATGCAAGGTAAGTTGATAAAAATTTCTATCAGTATCCATCCTCACAGTAGTTGCAAAACAGTGGTGTTAGCTTAATCAAGTTATCTTAATTTTACATACTATTAACAAACAATAGTCTTTCTATCTTTTATATCATCTCATACATGAGCTTCATTCATTACATCATTCCATTTTAAGCACTAATGTTTTTTTATCACACGATTCACTTTAAATTTTCAGATTATTTCCATTACTTTTTTTTCTATCACTGTGTGGGACAATCTAACAAACCCTGCTTTTTGATTGCCCGCAACACATTTACCTTTGTATATAGGTGAACAGTGTTTGAGGCTTTTCCTGTGCAGTATTTCTTATTTGTATTACGTTCATTGTAGGCCCTTTCACTAGATATTGTACATGTAAATGTGTAATGTGAAATAAATGACTTATCAAGGGTTGAATGGCCTTTTTTAACTGCAACTTTCTCGCGGAGAAACAAGAGTAAAAACTTGAGCTGTTAAAGTTCACTTACAGTCACGGAACTTTATTTTCCTGAGCAAGGAATCAATTATTAAATTATTTAAATTCCAAGAACAAAAAGCTTAATCAGAATCTAATTCTTCACCTTATCACATTGAATAATACGCTGGTACCCAGTTTTTAAGCACGTGACAACTTGAAAACTGGGCACTGCGTGAGCGACAGTGCTTTTTCTACCTAGAAAGCAGCAACTTATCTCAGAGATGTGGGCACAGTCGCATGCGCACAACAGCCAACCGCCATGTTGCTTGGGATGTGTTGAAGTTTTATAGTTTCAAAAAGTACTTGAAAAGGACCATTTTTGATTCATACTTTTTGAAAAGGACCATTTTGATTCATAGTCATAATACAATTTTTATGGTTCCATGTCTCATGCAGTCGCAATATATGGCCTCCAATCAATTATAATGCTATTTTAATATACCTCTATGTAAATTAAACATACACTGTGGTCATTTCTTCTCCTCTTTTCCTTCTTCCTATCCCAAATCTTACTATTTTTTCCATTCCATCATGTCTACTAACCCTAACCATTCTTTCATTCACTCATCCTCCCCTCCCTTCCTTCTTCCTATCCCTAATCTTACTATTTTCTCCATTCCATCATGTCTACTAACCCTAACCATTCTTTCATTCACTCATCCTCCCCTCCCTTCCTTCTTCCTATCCCTAATCTTACTATTTTTTCCATTCCATCATGTCTACTAACCCTAACCATTCTTTCATTCACTCATCCTCCCCTCCCTTCCTTCTTCCTATCCCTAATCTTACTATTTTTCCATTCCATCATGTCTACTAACCCTAACCATTCTTTCATTCACTCATCCTCCCCTCCCTTCCTTCTTCCTATCCCTAATCTTACTATTTTTTCCATTCCATCATGTCTACTAACCCTAACCATTCTTTCATTCACTCATCCTCTCCTCCCTTCCTTCTTCCTATCCCTAATCTTACTATTTTTTCCATTCCATCATGTCTACTAACCCTAACCATTCTTTCATTCACTCATTTGTGCCACCTTAACAAGCCAAGCTTTCAAAGTGTCATACAGCAACTCTTTTATTTGGTTAATTTGACTTCATCAACGTTTTTTCTTACCTATACTGTTTCTTTTTGTTTCAATAATATTGTATGTTAATGTATTGTATATGTATTGTTGGAGTGAAATAAATTGATTGATTGATTGGATGTGAAGCAAACAGTAGTACCCTAATGTGTTCTGGTTACATACAAGTACAGTCGACCCTCGTTAAACCGGACCCCGTTAGCCCGGATATCGGATAAGACGGACGTCATCCGTGGTAAAGGAAACTGACCGATTTCCGTCCGAGCCGGAGCGCTAAACACAACACGGCCTGCCAACTGTACAATATTTTCTTTATCCTCACAGGTTAACTATTTTAAAGTAACATACAGTATAGTATATAGTGCAATGTATATAGTGCAATGTATATAGGCCTTATTATGGTGATTATTCCTGTATAATATAGACCATATATAGGCATATCGGATAAATCGGACAATCGCTAAACCGGACCCCCCCCCCCCCCAAATTAGTCCGGTTTAACGAGGGTTGACTGTATAAAGAAAGACTCATTATATTGAATATTATCAAGTGAAACTAGGAGGCGCTGCACTAGCCACCTGCTACACACAGCAGATACAACAGTTTTTCCTACATGTACAAAATTTGCTGTACTCACCAGATTGCCAATCGAAACTGCCAACTGCAAAATAAACAAACTTGTCAAATAAATAAACGAACAATCAAGCAAATGTATGAAGAAAATACACTAACAGACAACGCATGTCAGATCCCCCCCACACTCAGGGCCGGCCTTAGGTAATTGGAGGCCCTAGGCGAAGTAAATTTGGTGGCCCCAAATGAAAAATAAAAAATAAATACGAAAAAAATAAAATTACTCTCTCTCTCTCTCTCTCTCTCTCTCTCTCTCTCTCTCCTCTCTCCCTATCCTCTCTCTCTCTCTCTCTCTCTCTCTCTCTCTCTCTCTCTCTCTCTCTCTCTCTTTCTCTCTCTCTCTCTCTCTCTCTCTCTCTCTCTCCCTCTCTCTCTCTTTCTCTCTCTCTCTCTTTCTCTCTCTCTCTCTCCTCTCAAGAATTCACCCCTATTCAATTAGATAAACAATACCTGCTTTGTCGTAAAATGATCTTACCTGAGTGTTGCAACATACCTGCAAAAATAAATATGCAGAAATTACTAATTATGTATTTACAAGGAAGTGAAATATGTAAAGAATTAACAGAACAGTTGGGAAGAAAGAGGTACAGTAAAAGTATAGCTAGATGTCTGTAGAAAGAGGCACAGTAAAAGTATAGCTAGATGTCTGTAGAAAGAGGCACAGTAAAAGTATAGCTAGATGTCTGTAGAAAGAGGTACAGTAAAAGTATAGCTAGATGTCTGTAGAAAGAGGTACAGTAAAAGTATAGCTAGATGTCTGTAGAAAGAGGTACAGTAAAAGTATAGCTAGATGTCTGTAGAAAGAGGTACAGTAAAAGTATAGCTAGATGTCTGTAGAAAGAGGTACAGTAAAAGTATAGCTAGATGTCTGTAGAAAGAGGTACAGTAAAAGTATAGCTAGATGTCTGTAGAAAGAGGTACAGTAAAAGTATAGCTAGATGTCTGTAGAAAGAGGTACAGTAAAAGTATAGCTAGATGTCTGTAGAAAGAGGTACAGTAAAAGTATAGCTAGATGTCTGTAGAAAGAGGTACAGTAAAAGTATAGCTAGATGTCTGTAGAAAGAGGTACAGTAAAAGTATAGCTAGATGTCTGTAGAAAGAGGTACAGTAAAAGTATAGCTAGATGTCTGTAGAAAGAGGTACAGTAAAAGTATAGCTAGATGTCTGTAACTTATTTAATTTCTCACCAGAGTCAAAAACATTTACTAGTTCACATTTCTTAGTGAAAAAGCACAACTACTTAGAAAGAGCTTAAAAAGTAATTACATATCATTATATTCTTCAGCTAATCTGGAACAATATAACCTCTGCTATGCTACTGTACACCAGAGATCAAAAATTAACCCTTGCCCAACGGCAATGGAGTACAAAAGCATCATAACCATCTTTATTTAGTTATATGATTACGCTACTAAATCGTCAATACCTGTTCTCGTCTGTGATTGAAAGGTTAGTCGTTGAATTTAAATGTCATTTCGCCTCTTAATGTCAATTATGACTCAGCAGAGGCCTGTTTTCAAAAAGACCGATGATTTTCTGACAGAGACAAATGTAACAGAGTAAATGTTTAAGATTTTTGTAGTGTGGGTTGGTTGAGTTTGGAATTTACTATTAAAAAATGCGTTGTTCTAACAAATGGCAAATATTAAGCCTTTAAAGCTTAAGTAAAGTAACATAGGTTATTGCTTTATTAGACGAAAACCTGCCTTTAAACCATTGTGCTCTGACCATGTGTAACAATACCATAGATATGGTTTGTGTAGATCAAAGATCTTGCTGATTGCTGAGGAGTGCTCTGCATTCTAGAATGTCATGCTGTTCTGGTCTTCTTCGTTTCTAATTAGTTTAATAAATGCTACTTTATTATGCACGCATTTGTCTGGTTGCTAATATTATTGAAGATTACAAACTGCCAAAGAGACTCACGTACTGCGAGCTGAAAGAAGGGAAACGGTCAGTTGGAGGGCAACGGAAAAGATACAAAGACACCCTCAAAGCCAGCCTGAAAGAATGCAACATGAATGTCGACTCTTGGGAAGATGTGGCACAGGAGAGATCACGTTGGCGGTCCCTCGTCAAATCGGGAGTGACCGACTATGAGTCCAGGCGCATCCAAGTGAGGCAGGAGAAAAGACAGCTTCGAAAAGACAGACAACGCAATGTCTATCAAGATACATCATTCTCATGTCCTCATTGCAGGAGGAGGTTCTCAGCAAGAATCGGGCTTATAAGCCACCTCCGTACCCATCATATGATGTCAGAATGAAGTCATGGTCCTCTTCGACTACGCAGGATGAACAACAACAACAACAACAACAACAAATATTATTGTAGCGTGTAACATGGTGTCAGAAGTGAACTAGTTGTTTTGAGTATTTATTCGTACAGCAAATTTGTAGAGAACTATGAATCAGCTAAAACCACCTAACGCACTAAACTTCGAATCACGCAATCTGTCACAAGCATGGAAAAAATGTCGTGAAAAATTCAGCTTGTATATGGAACTTGCACTTAGTGACAAACTGAAGAAGTGAAAAAGAAGATCAGAACAGCAAGACAGTCTAGAATGCAGAGCACTCCTCAGCAATCAGCAAGATCTTTGATCTACACAAACCATATCTATGGTTTTGTTACACCATGTTCCTGGTAAACTTCATACAGCATACGGTAACACAGTAGAGTAGTCATATACTACGTTAATACAGTAAAGTAATCAAATACTACATTACTACAGTAAAGTAGTCAAATACTACATTACTACAGTAAAGTAGTCAACTACTACATTACTACAGTAAAGTAATCAAATACTACATTACTACAGTAAAGTAGTCAAATACTACATTACTACAGTAAAGTAGTCAAATACTACATTACTACAGTAAAGTAGTCAAATATGTGACATAGGTTTAGCTACCAAAGGAAGCGGTACATCACATCAACATTTCTTGTACATTTATGGAAGGGATGCTATTGCACTCCCTGTCGATATTAAACTGATTACAAAAGGGCATCAGTGGACAAGGGTCAACAACAAGAATAACATGCATCAGGTGGAAAAGGGTCAACAACAAGAATAAAATGCATCCGGTGGACAAAGGTCAACAACAAAAACAACATGCATCAGGTGGACAAGGATCAATAACAACAATAACATGCATCCGGTGGACAAGGGTCAACAATATGCATCAGGTGGACAAGGGTCAACAACAAGAAAACATGCATCAGGTGGACAAGGGTCAACAACAAGAATAACATGCATCTAGTGGACAAGGGTCAACAACAAGAAAACATGCATCAGGTGGACAAAGGTCAACAACAAAAACAACATGCATCAGGTGGACAAGGGTCAATAACAACAATAACATGCATCCGGTGGACAAGGGTCAACAATATGCATCAGGTGGACAAGGGTCAACAACAAGAATAACATGCATCAGGTGGACAAAGGTCAACAACAAAAACAACATGCATCAGGTGGACAAGGGTCAATAACAACAATAACATGCATCCGGTGGACAAGGGTCAACAATATGCATCAGGTGGACAAGGGTCAACAACAAGAATAACATGCATCAGGTGGACAAAGGTCAACAACAAAAACAACATGCATCAGGTGGACAAGGGTCAATAACAACAATAACATGCATCCGGTGGACAAGGGTCAACAATATGCATCAGGTGGACAAGGGTCAACAACAAGAATAACATGCATCTAGTGGACAAGGGTCAACAACAAGAATAACATGAATCCGGTGGTACATACTTCTTTGCTTCTGCTGCCTCTTGTAAAGCACAAAGACAAGAGCACAGATGATGACGATCGTTGACAAGATAGTGAACAGGCTCGGAAGGATTGCAGAAGACTCTGGATCAGTCTGTTCTGTTAAAAATAAAATAAATTAAAATAAAATAGAATACTGTTCATTACAGAAGAAACTTCGCTATTTTAGTTTCCAGACGTCAGAAATACAGCTACTTCGCGGTTCGTTTATCGCGGACTCGCTGTTTCGCGGGTTTTCAAAAATATTAATGTGAAATATTTATCGCAGTATTTTCGCTGTTTCGCGGGTTTTTGTGGTACTCCATCCATAGTATTTTTGCACAGGCGTAGTACGTGTTGTACAGTAATGTATAGATTTGATGAATTTTTCATAAAATGTCAAAAAATGTATAAAAATATATTAAAAATTTTAATTCTAACATTGAAAGAATATTATAAATCATAAAAAATTACCATTTACAGTAAATAGTGTATTTATTCGGTGGATGAATACACACCAAAAACGAAATGTAGTACTTGCGCCGACTTGAGATGCTACAAGGTTTAAGAGTTTAAAACATTTTTATGAACATTTGAGTAAAGTTTTTTAAAAGATACATGTACAGTATGGGAAAAGTTATTAAGGGAATGGGAAAGGGTTATGTATAAGAGTGTGGGGAGGGTTTGTAAGGACTTAAAAGATTGTATAACTACTAAAAGAAGTATAGCGTCTTTACTTCTCGGAAATTCGCTTATTGCGGGTGGGCCTGGAACGGAACACCCGCGATAAGTGAGGGAACACTTTAACAACAAAAATAACAATAAGCCTTTTCACAGTTCCAGCGAATAACAATGATCGTTAAAAGGTCAAAGGTTAAGTGTACCAGACAATGCATTTGTGCACATTTGACAGCGCCTTGTAATCGTAACAGTACTGTAATAGTAACAGTTATAACAGCTAGCTAGAACCTTACCTAGTTCATTTTTCTTGTTTTCAAGCAAGATCCTGCTTGTAAATCTCTCTATGCACAGGCCAATGCATAATTAAGTAAAGTTCACGTAAAACAACTGAATTTATTGAACTGATACGGCAGATAGCTTTACTTTACCACGTGTGATGCTTGTAGCTAAGACACGTTATTTTGGTCCACTCTACCTTTGACCTGCAGCAACTGCGCATGAACACAATGAAAGTGTGAAAAAGCTTTTTAACAATGACAGAGTATCATCCCCAGATGTTCCTTGTCAAAAACAGGAAGTAAAATTATAGTTGATTCACTTGCACGTCCTTGACTCCACTTCTCCTGTCAGAGTTCAGTGAATAATGCTGCAACTTTGAAAAATCAGTGCCCCCCGGGGTACATACACCCCGACCGTTACCCCCTTCCAAATCCTCAATGAAGGAATATTCTAATTTGAAATCTGTTACCACCTTTGTAGCTGCACGGATGTCGGTATCAAAAGTCGCATTCAGTTTCACAAACACGTGGCTTTTCCATGACGTTTCTCACAGAATTTTACAATAAATTATCCCTGACCAAATATTGATTTTCCATGACCAAGATAAGCAGAAATTGCATTACTAGTATAACATACTCAAGCATTTTAGTGTATGGACATTCATACATATAACTCGCTAGTACTCCTCTCGGTGGACCTGCCCTAACATATAGCCCACATCATCTTGTAGCCCTGTCCTTCCTCTTTCTGATGAGCCCCATATCTCCTTCCTAGAGTCCCACCGGGCGACGCTAGAACGTTTTTCCCGCATGCTGTTTGGTCAAAATTTCGAAAAAATCGCGAGTTGGGTCCGGGAAAACGCCCGTTGCGGGGCGCCCTGGCCCTCTCGGGAATTCTAAATATGCCTACTACACCCACTGCTGAACGGGCTATCTATCCATACCCAGTACCCCCCTCGGCCCGTTCCCGTTCTCTACATCTCAGCCGTATAACTTTTGCAATTTTTTGCAAAAAACGGTCGAAAGGGGGCATTTTTGGAGGTTTTTCGCCTCTCCTTTCTCCCGGTGGGCCCGATTCGAAAAATAAACCATCAATGAGAAGACACTAGATCGAGACCTTTCGTTTGATATATAGATCGCCGCAAATTGTGCCCTCGTCCGGGCTGTAGCCTCGAATCTTATATATAAATATATATACCAAGAATATTAATTCATACATATACTGATATATATATAATGTGTTAGCAGTTGTAGTACTGCTAACAAAATTACACTAATCACATTAAATAAACTCTCTCAGTTCAATCATTATCTTTGGAACAGAAATTAATATTGATAACCTGCCTTAGCAAAATTTTATTTGAACATGAATCATTGAGACAAATGTTTGGCAGCCCTTGCAATTTCCCCGATTTTTCGCCCCATTTTCATCTTTTTCAATGACATTTTATATCTTTTTTCCTAACTTTCTAGGATAGCCTGTATTTTCCAGGATTTTCCCAGACCATGGGAACAACAACAATAACAATAACAGTGCAAGTAAGTACGGGATCTACAAAGCAAAAATTGGGAGTTTTGCCAATTGGAAGTTTTGCCAATTGGGAGTTTTGCCAATTGGGAATTTTGCCAATTGGGAGTTTTGCCAACTGGGAGTTTTGCCAACTGGGAGTTTTGCCAATTGGAATTTTGCCAATTGGAGTTTTGTCAATTGGGAGTTTTGCCAACTGGGAGTTTTGCCAATTGGGAGTTTTGCCAACTGGGAGTTTTGCCAATTGGGAGTTTTGCCAATTGGAGTTATTATTATAATTTACACAAAGTAATGGCACAGAGTAAGATACCTACACTTTTTGACTTAAATAACAATTGCTTGCTCATTACAAAGATGTATCTGTATGTAAATACATACCGGTAGTTATTTTTGTTAGAGTTGTCGTTATCGATGATTGGGTGCCTGTACTGCCACCTTCACTACTGCCAATAGTGGTAAACTGCAGCACATGTACTTTCACTGTATATGGTACAAACGCGTCTTTGTTCTTAGCAGAGAACACGTAAGTGCCCTCGTCTTCGACACTGACTCTGGGAATTTCCAACTCGGTGGTGTAGCAAAGAGGCGTGTCCTTGTGATTTCTAACAATAGCGGATATCTTCTCGTGAAATGCACTCACTTCTGGGTCATCCTCAGTAGGCGGTGAGAGGTTGATGATGCTGCCTCCCGGTAACTTCCACCCAGCGGTTTGCCAGACGGGCTTGCAGCAGAAGTGGAGATAAATTTTAATGAGGTCACCAATGCCACCTTTACCTTTGAAGGTTTCCCGTGTTTCCAGTTCTGTCACGTTTGTATTGACAAAGTGAGGCTCACCTGCGACATGACAAAACATCAATGTTACACAGTGACAGACATAGTTTTACTGTTATTGCACTTCATGCACTCATGCACACACATCCATGAACACCTACATGCACTCACGCACACACATACATGCACTCACTCAAACACATCCGCACACACATACATGCACTCACTCACACACATCCTCGCATACATGCACACACATCTGCACAAACATACAAGCACACACATCTGCGCACACATACATGCACTCACACACACACACACACACACACACATACACACACACACACACACACATTTCCACACACATAAATGCACTCAGGCACACACACACATCCGCACACACCTACATGCACGCACGCACACACATCTGCACAAACATACAAGCACACACATCCGCGCACACATACATGCACTCACACACACACACACACACACACACACACATTTACACACACATAAATGCACTCAGGCACACACATCGGCACACACCTACATGCATTCATACACACACATCCACGCACACCTACATGCATTCATGCACACACATCCACGCACACATATACGCACTCACGCACACACATCCGCACACATTTACATGCACTCATGCACACACACATGCAGTCACTCACACACATCTGCGCACACATACATGCACTCACACACACACACACACACACATCTTCACAAACAAGCACATACTTATATTTAGAAACCAATTTTTACAGAAGTCACACTATTATCCCTTATTATAATACCGTGTTGTGCGCAATGAACCTGCCTTCAGATACTCATTACCAGGCTAGCACTTCTGGTTGTGAAGTAACCCCCAATCCTAAAGCTGTTATAGTTTTCTACAATGTTTTGTATGGACGTGGCAGTGAAATAAACACACGTGGATGACTGTGCCTAGTGCTGAGCTTGGGCAGCACTTAACCTTTTCGCTACAGAAGGCGACACACTGCCACCTATGTGCAAGGGACTGAAGCTGTAAAGGTTAAGTCTTTGAAACAGATACAACAGATACAATCATATTTCATTTCAAAAACTACCACTTAGAGTCCACCTTATTATAGCACCCACCCTATATAATGCAAATTTTGTATGTATGTATGTATGTATGTATGTATGTATGTATGTATGTATGTATGTATGTATGTATGTATGTATGTATGTATGTATGTATGTATGTATGTATGTATGTATGTATGTATGTATGGTATGTGCGTGCGTGCGTATGTATGTATGTATGTATGTATGTATGTATGTATGTATGTATGTATGTATGTATGTATGTATGTATGGTATGTGTGTGTGTGTGTGTGTGTGTGTGTGTGTGTGTGTGTGTGTGTGTGTGTGTGTGTGTGTGTGTGTGTGTGTGTGTGTGTGTGTGTGTGTGTGTGTGTGTCTGTGTGTGTGTGTGTGCGTGCGTGCATGCATGTATGTATGTACGTATGTATGTATGTATGTATGTACGTACGTTTGTATGTATGTATGTATGTATGTATGTATGTATGTATGTATGTATGTATGTATGTATGTATGTATGTATGTATGTATGTATGTATGTATGTATGTATGTATGTATGTATGTATGTATGTATGTATGTATGTATGTATGTATGTATGTATGTATGTATGTATGTATGTATGTATGTATGTATGTATGTATGTATGTATGTATGTATGTATGTATGTATGTATGTATGTATACTCACCAAACTCAATTAACTATGACTTTGTTTAGGAATCCCAAAGTAAGCAGTATGAATAGGGTTGTTTGTATTCTTAATCATAAATTGTAGAATCTTACACAGAAGGTTAACAGTGAGATTAGCGATGACACCATAAATGGACTCAGCCTCAATGGTGTAGTTAGTGAGATCATACGGCCTCACATTGTGGATTTTAGCGTTCACGTCAAAGGCTGTGTAAGAGGTGTCGCCATCCGATGTTAGTGTAAGCAGGAGATTTTCTTCTTGCAAGACATGCTCTCTGTACTTGATGTCTCTTCGACTACCGTGATAAATCAAGCTGACTCTATGGTAAGTACCGAGCTGCAAGTTGTACACCTTCAGGTGAAATACACCCGTCGTGAATAAATTAACCCAGATAGTTTCACTGCCGGTTACATTGATGTCTGTAACAGAACAACAGTCATAAATAATTAGTCATAAGTCACTTATTTCACATTACACATTTACAATAGTTTCATGTACAATATCTAGTGAAAGGGCCTACAATGAACGTAATACAAATAAGAAATACTGCACAGGAAAAGCCTCAAACACTGTTCACCTATACACGAAGGTAAATGTGTTGCAGGCAATCAAAAAGCAGGTCTTGTTAGATTGTCCCACACTAAAAGCAGGTCTTGTTAGATTGTCCCACACTAAAAGCAGGTCTTGTTAGATTGTCCCACACTAAAAGCAGGGCTTGTTAGATTGTCCCACACTAAAAGCAGGGCTTGTTAGATTGTCCCACACTAAAAGCAGGGCTTGTTAGATTGTCCCACACTAAAAGCAGGGCTTGTTAGATTGTCCCACACTAAAAGCAGGGCTTGTTAGATTGTCCCACACTAAAAGCAGGGCTTGTTAGATTCTCCCACACAGTGATAGAAAAAAAAGTAATGGAAATAATCTGAAAATTTAAAGTGAATCGTGATAAAAAACAACATTAGTGCTTAAAATGGAATGACGTAATGAATGAAGCTCATATATGGGATGATATAAAAGATAGAAAGACTATTATTTGTTAATAGTATGTAAAATTAAGATAACTTGATTAAGCTAACACCACTGTTTTGCAACTACTGTGAGGATGGATACTGATAGAAATTTTGATTACTCACTGATACTTACTTAAAATTTGATTTTTTAGCATTTTTTTAAATCTAGTAATAGATCTGCTATTTTTTGCGGATTGACAAATCTTATTTCAGATTTTTGGTCGTTGAAATATTATGAAATGTTTAGCCAAGTTGGTTCTACAGAAAGGCACAATGTATTGATTAAATCTTGTATTATGTCTCTTAGATGTCAATTTCACAGGAATTGCAAAAAACTTAGGAAATAGTTTGTTAATTTATTTATTGGTGTATTGCAGACAGTGACGTATAACAACAAAGAATAAACATTATACATCAACTAAGCAACTGTAACGTTATAGAATAATGTAATGTAATGTAATGTAATGGAATGTTATAACTCACTAACAAATAATGCGGAACATTATTAGTAAAATGAAAGGTGCAGCTTCCTTAAAAATTTCAGAAACCATTTCTGTGTTTTTATAGTAATTCTGGGACGAATAGACATTTCTGCTCGATGTGGTAAGTTTCCGGATGCATTATGGGCCATCCTTTTATCGATTGATTACAGTGTTGTTTAACTTCAGTTCTGCTCCATTTGCTTACGCTACTACACTGCCCCATATGCCTTGTACGATTACAGTCAATGCCCTTTCTATCACACCAACCTCACGTAACTCCCAATTTTTTTGCAGAAGAAAATATCTATATTTGAATAGATATGTATGTGTTATTATGATACCCAATTATGCGTTTAATGCCAAGTTCTTCTGCAGTCCAAAAGTAGGTGATATAAAAAAGTTTAACTGCTGTCGCTTTGACCCAACAATTTCAACCAATCCAATTTCACAGATTTCAGATATTCAGAAAAAGTGCAAAAATGCCAAGCTTGATTCGGCGAAATGGATTTTGGATGCAACACAAATCAAACAGGTTTCAGCAAAAAATGTTCAATAAAGCAAAGCAAGGAAAGTTTTAGCTTTTTACATAAAAAAAGATATTTGCAAAAGTTTGATGACTTTGCCTTTAAAATGTTTAGAGTGGAAAGAAGTGTTCACACTCACCTTGTGTTCACGCTCACCTTGCGTTCACGCTCGCCTTGCGTTCACGCTCGCCTTGCGTTCACGCTCGCCTTGCGTTCACGCTCGCCTTGTGTTCACGCTCACCTTGCGTTCACGCTCGCCTTGCGTTCACGCTCGCCTTGCGTTCACGCTCGCCTTGCGTTTACACTCGCCTTGTGTTCACGCTCGCCTTGCGTTCACGCTCGCCTTGCGTTCACGCTCGCCTTGCGTTCACGCTCGCCTTGTTCACGCTCGCCTTGCGTTCACGCTCGCCTTGCGTTCACGCTCGCCTTGCGTTCATCGCCTGCTCTTGCGTTCACGCTCGCCTTGCGTTCACGCTCGCCTTGCGTTCACGCTCGCCTTGCGTTCACGCTCGCCTTGCGTTCACGCTCGCCTTGCGTTCACGCTCGCCTTGCGTTCACGCTCGCCTTGCGTTCACGCTCGCCTTGCGTTCACGCTCGCCTTGCGTTCACGCTCGCCTTGCGTTCACGCTCGCCTTGCGTTCACGCTCGCCTTGCGTTCACGCTCGCCTTGTGTTCACGCTCACCTTGTGTTCACGCTCACCTTGTGTTCACGCTCACCTTGTGTTCACGCTCACCTTGTGTTCACGCTCACCTTGTGTTCACGCTCACCTTGTGTTCACACTCACCTTGTGTTCACACTCACCTTGTGTTCACACTCACCTTGCGTTCGCACTCACCTTGCGTTCGCACTCACCTTGCGTTCGCACTCACCTTGCGTTCGCACTCACCTTGCGGTCGCACTCACCTTGCGTTCGCACTCACCTTGCGTTCGCACTCACCTTGCGTTCGCACTCACCTTGCGTTCGCACTCACCTTGCGTTCGCACTCACCTTGCGTTCGCACTCACCTTGCGTTCGCACTCACCTTGCGTTCGCACTCACCTTGCGTTCGCACTCACCTTGTGTTCGCACTCACCTTGTGTTCGCACTCACTCACCTTGCGGTCACACTCACCTTGTGTTCACACTCACCTTGTGTTCACACTCACCTTGTGTTCACACTCACCTTGTGTTCACACTCACCTTGCGTTCACACTCACCTTGCGTTCACACTCACCTTGCGGTCACACTCACCTTGCGTTCACACTCACCTTGTGTTCACACTCACATTGCGTTCACACTCACCTTGTGTTCACACTCACCTTGTGTTCACACTCACATTGCGTTCACACTCACATTGCGTTCACACTCACCTTGCGTTCACACTCACCTTGTGTTCACACTCACATTGCGTTCACACTCACCTTGTGTTCACACTCACCTTGTGTTCACACTCACCTTGTGTTCACACTCACCTTGTGTTCACACTCACCTTGCGTTCACACTCACATTGCGTTCACACTCACCTTGCGTTCACACTCACCTTGTGTTCACACTCACCTTGTGTTCACACTCACCTTGTGTTCACACTCACATTGTGTTCACACTCACCTTGTGTTCACACTCACCTTGTGTTCACATTCACCTTGTGTTCATACTCACCTTGTGTTCACACTCACATTGTGTTCACACTCACCTTGTCGTTTAAATGTAACCGGACGACGGAGAGCAACTTTCATACCCTCGCTATTCGGTGTGCCAACGCTAACGGCTGCCGTGTACGTTTTATTTTGCTCTACATTACTCTGGAAGCAGCAAGACTGGACATTCATCCTTTCACATGTTTTCATCCATCCAGTTCTGGCAACTTCCCGGATATACGCACGAAATACTACGTCATCAGTCGACTTCCTCGCCTAGAAGGACGCGAAAGGGGAGACTTGCTTTCAGTCAAAATACAAAGTGTGACTTATGTACGACAAAATGAGGCCTGCTATCCTACAGACAATACAGCTATAGTTAAATTCTGCATATATATATATACAGAATTGTTTTAGTATGAAACATATTTTAGTTTTAAATCTTTAAAATCATTTAGAAAACAACGGAGCATTCCAGAAGTTCTTCTTAGCTGCATTCAATTTGTTTATTTGCTTATATACCTAATGGAATGCAGTTAGTACGTCTAAGCCATACTAGTACTATCAAACTAGTTTTTGCAGTCAATTTTAGACTGCAATAAAAGTTGCCATTACCGCTGGTTTGATATTATGTAGCGGGTGCATGGGCCACTTTTGGTTTTTATTTAGTCACTGCCACGGTGCTGCCACCTGTTTGTTTATTTAGTAGAGTTTTACCTTTTACAGTAGTCACTCTTTTAAAATTGAAGCACCTAATATCCTTGAATACATTAGCATTTTGGCCTTTCGTGAGCTACAGCTGTAGTAGTTGTATGACATTTTACCCGTCTTTTGGTTCTCTCCGCCATTGCTCTATTTTTCTGACTGTGATGAGCATTATGACTGTAAATTTCTTACAAATTTATTGTTGTGACATTGTTGTTCTTAAGGCTACTTGGAGTTCTCATTCCTGTCTTTGTAACTGTTAAAGGCTCTAACAACGTAAGTTATTATTAATTAACTTCAATATAGTTTATATAATTTTTATATCAGTTTTCTTATTTATAGTCATACATCTAATCATGCACTGAACTCTCTTCTACTCAATGCAAATTAAACTAATTGTTAATCATTGTATAGGTTTTACATGTCAAATGTAGACCTGCGTTAACTCAAATGTAGATTTAGGTAATTCAAATGTGTCTTGGTAACTGAAATGTAGATTTAGGTAGTTCAAATGTGTCTTGGTAACTCAAATGTAGACTTAGGTAGTTCAAATGTGTTAACAATGATTTTCAACAAATCTTGAGCGCTTTTGGTAAGTCAAATTTAGACACATGTCAAGTCAAGTGTGACATTGGTATCTCAAATGTGGACAGGTGGTAAAGTTTAAGGATGTTAAATTTAATCTTCTTTAATTTCAATTTAATAATTGCTCCTAAGTTAAAATAACAACATAATAACTAATAGATGCACTATCTTTGGTTTATCTTTTTCTAATTTGCACTTAAATAAGTTAATTACCGATTTATTCAAAGTAATGCATCTACATTTGACTTACCTAAGTCACATTTGAGTTACCAAAACACATTCGAAATTCCTATGTCTACATTTGACTTACCTAAGTCACATTTGAACTTTCCTGTGTCTACATTTGACGTGTAAAACCTATAGAACAGAATAAAGAAAACTTTTGGTCAACACATTAAACTGGTGTTTTGCATCCATTTCATATTATAACAAGGTGCATTCATATCTATGCAAATATAAACTTGTTGCTTTGCTAAAAATCTGGGCTTTAACGGAGGTTGACATTATGGGGGGGGACGGCTATAACAAGATTTTACTAATAATAACAACCTCTATGACGACCACAACAGCAACAACAACAACAAAACAGCAACTGAAGCAACAATGACAACAAAACACCAGCAGCAGCAGCAGCAACAACAACAAAAGCAATGTTCATAATTTGTGGTCTTCTAGCAGTCTCTATTCAACACAAGTTCAAAGCATGCTAAAATGTCAAATTTAATACAGTTTATATACTGCGTATATACAGTTTATATACTGCGTATATACAGTTTATATACTGCGTATATACAGTTTATATACTGCTTATATACAGTTTATGTACTGCTTATATACAGTTTATATACTGCTTATATACAGTTTTATGTGCAGGTTTTATACAATTTGTACAGCTTATATACAACTTATTACAGCTTATATACAACTTATTACAGCTTATATACTGCTTATATACAACTTATGTACAGCTTATATACAACTTATTACAGCTTATATACTGCTTATATACAACTTATGTACAGCTTATATACAACTTATTACAGCTTATATACAGCTTATATACAACTTATGTACAGCTTATATACTGCTTATATACAGCTTATATACAGTTTATGTACAGTTTATATACAGCTTATATACAGTTTTATGTGCAGGTTTTATACAATTTGTACTGCTTATATACAACTTATGTACAGCTTATATACAACTTATTACAACTTATATACTGCTTATATACAACTTATGTACAGCTTATATACAACTTATGTACAGCTTATATACAACTTATTACAGCTTATATACTGCTTATATACAACTTATGTACAGCTTATATACAACTTATTACAGCTTATATACAGCTTATATACAACTTATGTACAGCTTATATACTGCTTATATACAGCTTATATACAGTTTATGTACAGTTTATATACAGCTTATATACAGTTTTATGTGCAGGTTTTATACAATTTGTACTGCTTATATACAATTTATGTACAGCTTATATACAGTTTATGTGCTGGTTTTATACAGTCTGGCATTTTGCAACACAGCACCCAGGACATGTTGATAACTGCACCAGGCTGTGAATTTGTCTCATTATGAAGGCTAATGCTCTAAAATGATATACTTAATAAGATCCTAGGCACATTTCGTTTCTCATGCGCCCCTTTTCTTCGACCTTCTTTCTCTTTTACTGTACTAATTTTTAGATATCTGCATTAATTCTTGCAACAAACCCGGATGAAGGCATGAAGTTGGTTTGCACATGCACCTTGTCAACGTAATATTGTTATTATGAAATGTTTGTAAATAAGCTGATGTATGTTTGTGCAAATCAGCCAAATCAAAAATTTATGTCTAAATCTAAATCCTCTGACTGTAATTTCCTTACCTGTAATTTTATTAGCTACATTTGTTAGTCTAATTTACCAGTTTAAATTTAAATTTTAATTTAAATTGGTTTAATTTACCAGTTTTAAACATTTAAACAGTGCGAGGGTTAGGTAGTAAGACTACTTTTTGAAAAGTACACTACCATGGTGAAACTACTTTTTGAAAAGTACATTACTTTGGTGAAACTACTTTTGAAAAGTACACTACCTTGGTAAAACTACTTTTTGAAAAGTACATCACCTTGGTGAAACTACTTTTTGAAAAGTACACTACCTTGGTGAAACTACTTTTTGAAAAGTACACTACCTTGGTGAAACTACTTTTTGAAAAGTACACTACCTTGGTGAAACTACACTACCTTGGTGAAACTACTTTTTGAAAAGTACACTACCTTGGTGAAATTACTTTTTGAAAAGTACACTACCTTGGTGAAACTACTTTTTGAAAAGTACACTACCTTGGTGAAACTACACTACATTGGTGAAACTACTTTTTGAAAAGTACACTACCTTGGTGAAACTACTTTTTGAAAAGTACACTACCTTGGTGAAACTACACTACCTTGGTGAAACTACTTTTTGAAAAGTACACTACCTTGGTGAAACTACTTTTTGAAAAGTACACTACCTTGGTGAAACTACTTTTTGAAAAGTACACTACCTTGGTGAAACTACACTACCTTGGTGAAACTACTTTTTGAAAAGTACATTACCTTGCTGAAACTACTTTTTGAAAAGTACATTACCTTGGTGAAACTACTTTTTGAAAAGTACACTACCTTGGTGAAACTACACTACCTTGGTGAAACTACTTTTTGAAAAGTACACTACCTTGGTGAAACTACTTTTTGAAAAGTACATTACCTTGGTGAAACTACTTTTTGAAAAGTACACTACCTTGCTGAAACTACTTTTTGAAAAGTACATTACCTTGGTGAAACTACTTTTTGAAAAGTACACTACCTTGGTGAAACTACTTTTTGAAAAGTACCTTGCCTTGTAGTGAGCCTCCTTCCACGTAATAGTAAAGTAATCGGTTGATTGAGACTGGACGACTGGTTTTTCTATTAAATAAGGAAAAGCTGAAAGAAATACAGAAACAGAAAAAAGCTAAACAATCTTCTAAAGCAATAAGGAAAGTCTCTCGGAAACTTGAATTATGAATTTATTCCACAACAACTCAAACATACATACAAATTTATACTACATTGAAAAAAATAAACTATGAGAGTTACTGTGAGAAGGAGGAAGGAACATTGAGCTTTCGAGTCCTCCTCCAGATAAGTGAAACAATTGACAATTAACGTTACATTTTCATCAGTTATAACGTGCATTAGAACAAAATAAGTTTTGCTAGTAACTTAAGATCAGGATGAGTAAAATTGTGAGTTAATTATACCGTTGTAGTAGGTAATTCTTTGATGCTTTTTTAAATTGATAAATATTAAGAGTTTTCATTTCACATGGAATTGATGACCATATTTTAATAGCATTATATTTTGATGACTGTTTCATTATATTCGTTTTTGGAAGAGGGAGTACATAGTTTCTTTTTTTAGGTACAAAAGTTTGCGCGTTATACTCGAATAAATACGATATTTTATAATTCAATTTTTTTCGTTTTAAAAGACTTTAGCTGTTCTAAAGAAACGCATGAACATTTTACTTTACAAGACATTTTGTAGAATTAGTTTTTTAAATGCATTGGCCTCTAGCCTAGGCTTTATCGCTCCTTAATTCAGGGGTGTGCAAATTGCGGCCCGACGAGAGAATTTGTGCGGCCCACGAAGAGATTTGCCAACCTAATGAAAGTGCAGCCCGGGTGATTAATTGAGTGTATCCAGCTGAAGTCCGTGCCACGATCCCAAAGATAGTGCGGTTAGTGTTTTCTACTAGATCGGATGTCATAAACCCTTACAAGATGGTTGTAGCTTAATGTCACTGTACTACACAGACTGTGTGATACACATTACTAATTTGCATTGTAATGAAATTACCACTATCTGTAACAAAAGTAGAAATATATGGTTTGTAATATACATTTTAACAACTTCTAAAATAATTTCTTGAGTGTAGTAGTAATGATGTACGCAGGTCGGATGCAAAAAAATCGTTATTAGGCCTTTCTGTACTTGGCTCCTTGATCAAACTGCCTGTGGCACACAGCAATTGCGGGAAAGTTTAATGTGGCCCGGCTAGTCAGATAATTTGCACAACCCTGGCTTAATTCAATAATCAGTAATGACCCAGGAATATATAACAAAACTCAAGACTCAGTCAAATGCACTTACACGTGTTTCGTATATACATGTTGTAATAATCTGTTCCTCCACAGGTGGCGTAGTTGTGCCTGCCGGTAAACGATCCTGCACAAGCCGTGTTGCAGTGATGAGACGGAACGGGCCGGACTATTGAAATGAATGTTACATTGTTGAAGACGTTTTTTTCTGCGCACAAACATGTTCTGTAATCAGTCAAAGCTGCCATCGAATATCTGTCTAAAATATAAGGAAATATTTATTAATAAAATGATAAAACAAAGTCTGATCACCGAAGTTAAGCAGCATAGAGCCTGGTTAGTGCTTGGATGGGTGACCGCCTAGCAATACCAGGTGCTGTAGGCTTGAGGGACGCCCACACTGTATCTCTACACTAGGTGGAGGAGCTGTACAAGCAGCCAACGGCTAGAGGGGCAGCTTCCAAATGTGTAGAGGAGTAAACCTTCCAAATCAGGAGTGGAGCCCCGAAGGCGGACCAGTGCAGCATGCTCACTGACTCCAGCAGCTCCTGCAGCCAACCTGGTGCCAAACGTGTCGCTCCGCTTTCTTTTGGACTTCACCAGCGAGGAAGAGAGGGGGTTCCTGCAGTTTGGGCAACTCAGGATCTCCATACACCTTGCCCAGGCAGGCGTCCTGGAGACGTTCAAGGATCGGACTCTCTTGGCGCACATTCCATTGTCTTCCGAGACAGAAGGATGCCAACAGTTATGTAATAAAACAAACTTCATGTAATATATCAGCTCATATGCAAAAGAAAAATACTTACTCAAGCTATAAATAATTAATAAGGACATTATATTACTTCTTACCAATACAAATACACTCGTATCTCGGTTTACCGTACGTCGCTTTTACGGATATCAAAAAAATCGGACAAAATCTGTTTCGTTAAAGCATTCCGCATACTACTGACATAGTCCATTGTTTCGCGAGCTGACCGCTAGTTGGCGGGCCGTCACCTTGTTTACATCGAAACAGCATATAACGACACGTGTGTAGCTTGTCTGTCAGCGTCTGTAAGCGGTTTCAAGTCAATTATGCAGAGTTGTTTGAGTCAATTGCCGACAGTTTTTATATACTTTTGCATAGGAGCGGGTCGTACTAGACGTTTTTGAGACATTTAGGCGACTGATTTTACGTTACAGTGAGTCTAATACACAGCACCTACTACATTAGCTTACCATCGAAAAATATGGACGATCGGCAAATTCGGACCGCTTTTGTCCGGCAAACCGAGATATGAGTGTTGGCTAACTAGGGTGTAGTCCAGGATGCCAGATTCCAGCAACACAGCATTAAAAAAAATCTTCGACAACTCCACTGTCAAAATTTTTTATGCCAAATTACTAGCCTAGAAATGGACTTTTGCTAATAATGCGACAACACTTTATGAATCACAATCATGGTGACTATTATGTCTATAAAATGGCAATAATTTAAGTCTTCTAAATAACATTGTGTAGGATAAAAAATATATGACAAAAAATGTGAAACCATGTGGCTAATGAGTTTATTTACTGATATACAAAAGTAAATAGGATTGTAAACTTGTCAAGTAAAAGATCAGATGATAAAATCAATGCGGGAAATCTTTACTGTCAATACAACCTAATCTATACATCCCGACAAACATTTTAGCCTAAATTTTTACACGAATAACCACACATTTACATAATTTTACTTGATGTGCAAACAGAAAAACTAATCAAAATTGCTCATCATCATTAATCACAAAATTTTTATAAATGTTAGAAAATAGCATAAAAAACTGGGTTACAAATGCTGGTAACTTTAAACTGTGGTCAGTAGTTAATTCCATGCTCTGATTAAAATAAGAGACGTTGTATTTTACAAAATTCAAAAATTCAAATACAAAAATCAAAATGCAAAATAAGAAATAGAAAATTTCATTTACCGGTTGTTAAAAAATGTCTGTTGAAGCCATATTGCAATATTTCATAATTTGTATCCCACTTCTGACACCAGTGTAACGGATCCGGGTTCCAGCGTGGATCCGTCTCAGGATGTATAGAGTGGCATACAAGTTATGAAATACTTCACAGCAGACGAGAAAAGTAAAAAGAATACGAATGTAAAATAAACTTTAATGCACAACCAGTAGCTCCATGACATGTCAACAAACTTTGCCATAAAAATCAGCAAGCCTACAGCATTCACCTTTACAGACAGAAAGGCCAGGTTGGAATGTCAAATTAGGCATGCATTCTGTTTTATACAGGTACATTTGCATTACTGGGCTTCTCGACCATACCCATTACTAACATTAGGGGGTTGGTCATAATCTGCCTTCGTAACAATATGTTTAAACTAAAATACAAAACAGAACGAAAGCATACAAAATTGCAGAAAGTTTGCTTACCATGCTGTAAAAAGCAGTAAAATGAACACATTCTTGGGGACATGCTCAATAGTTGAAGTTTCGATGAGTCATTTAGGAACTTATCAAAATTGGCAGCCCAAAAACAGCCTTTATGCTGGCCAATAATAGGTACTGAAAAAAATGCAAGCAAAATAGATTATTGCAAACGTTTCTGCTCGAATGTCAGATGAAATATTTCATTGAAAATGTGACTGAGGGGGGTAGTGTAAATAAAGTCTTGAACCCTTTCAGTCCCAAATTACTTTTTTAATAAGAAAAATTTTTTTGGTTGGTACTTTTGTTCAGTATGTCCATCTTGTTTACATATAATAATTATTTTTCTACCTGTGCCCGCGTGCTAAATATAGCCTGTATCCCACGGGATACATTGGGATTCAATGGAAGCATAAAATGTGCTTCATTTTGCAACTGCTGATAATTTTTTAAAGTATTTAAGACATTTAGTATGCATGCTATGCTAATCTGTACAAAGTCGTCTCTAAAGTACTGTACCTTGCGCAGTTTTTTATGTTAGTAGATTTTCTAGTTTGCCATTTTATCACCATTTTAGTCTATTGTTATTGGCTTAAATCAAAATAACTATTTTATTAATTTTAAAGGCAGAAAATGTTCTCGTATCCCACGGAATATAGCGGGTATGAAAGGGTTAAGCTCTTTTGTCATGACTTTTCTCATCCTGTACAGTTGGCCAGAGTTTATCAGCTCTCGCTGTTTCCCAGGTTTTCAAAAATATTAATGTGAAATATTTATCGCGTCGCTGTATCGAGGGTTGTTACCTAATCTAAAGTATTTTTGCACATGCGTAGTACGTACAGTAATGTACAGATTTGATGAATTTTGCATAAGAAATCACTAAATGTATAAAAATATATTAAAAATATTAATTTTAACATTGAAAGACTATTATGAATCATAAAGAATTACCATTTACAATAAATAGTGTATTTATTCAGCGGATGAATACACACCAAAAAAATGTAGTTACTTGCGCCCGCTTGAGATGGTACTTGCCGACGTGAGACTGTACACAACACACCTGTGACTTTTTTACCTGTGACTCTTTTACCTGTGACCTTTTATCTGTGACTTTTCTTAACTGTAACTCGTTTACCTGTTATTTTTTACTTGTGACTTTTTTACCTGTTATTTTTTTACCTGTGGCTTTCTTACCTGTGACTTTATTAGTGACTTTTTTACCTGTGACTGTTTTAAGTGACTGTTTTACCTGCGGCTTTTTTATCTGTCACTTTTTCTGACTTTTTTACCTGTGACTGTTTTACCTGTGGCTTTTTTACATGTGGCTTTGTTACCTGTGGCTTTCTTACCTGTGACTTTTTTACTTGAATTCATTGTTATCAAGGTATGACATATTCAAAAACCCATGTATTTACTTGTAGAAGGATGAACTTGCATAGCATTCTGCCCGCCGCACGTTTGGCACTGTGTCTCATCGACAAACCATCCATCACTGCGTTCATTCAAGCGCTTGTACTCGCAAGTCTTGTAGTAGCGAGTACACATCCGATTGCAAGAGTTATTCGCTGGACCGCCACTTCCGTATTTATAATGACAAGAGCATTCGATTCCGACCCTATTGCTCGTCAGGCCCACGTACGGGTAGCTCCGGTTTCCACAGAAATGTTTGCAATCGTTTAACACTTGAGAACCACTGCCGTAGTGGCGCCACGCGACGTAGGAGGTATCGTCCAGCGGATCGACGAGAATCTTGTCTCCTTCTGATACCTCCCAGCATCCCAAATTGTCTGACTGCACATCAAAATCTGAAAGAGAAGAAACACTAGATGAGAGAAGAAACGCTAGACTCTTTATGAAAACCAATATAAAATTGGTCTTTGAAATGCGATAACCAAAGAGGTTATGCTAGGTGCGAGCACATGTCTTTAAGTTGTACTGAAGTATATCGCTAAGCAGCGGCTGACCAGCAAGTGGCACCTGGCATTTGTTAGTAGATGTAGTTTGTACTAGAGAGAAAAGAATTATATAAGAAATGAGAAAAGGGAGAGTTAGGTGGGTCAGTAAGAACAGGACAGCGATAAAAAACAGTTTGGAGAAAGAGGCTCATTGGAGTATGTTTTAGATATTATAGTTTTAGTTTTTCTAGAGGTGATTATGTTCTTATTTTTGCAGGATTGTAATTAATAATTATAAAATAGTTTGTGTTAATGGAGAGAAATTTTGTATACATATAGTTATATATATATAGTTAATATTTTGCAATGATTATGTTACAAAAGGAGTAAGGAGAACACAAAGACAAATACAATTACAGGTTTTTGGAGTCCTCAAGAGGAACTGGAGAGTCGAATTTCGGCTGCTACTCCTGTACAACACACAAGAGCCTCCTGTACAACACACTTCAAGAATGATATTGAGTAATGCAAATACGTTAGGTTTAGATAACACAGAGTAAAATTTGAAAAACTAACCACGGCATTCGTAGCGCACACGTTACTAACTAAGTAAAATAATAAATTATTGTATCTTGTCAATAAGGTTAAAATTATGTTTTTTGATTAGTGAGTGGTGCACCCTGGAGGTGAGTCAGCGACATTTTGCCCATTTGATGAAAACATTTTCAATAATTAATAATTTTCTTTTCTAGATGCCTAAATCTTTCAAGCAGGTAAGTGAAATGCTCAGTAATATAGATTTGCATGGAGTTTTTTTAGACATAGCATAACATTTCCTTTTCTTCCCCTGATGTAGAAGTTGGAATTGTACATTTTAATTAGGTGCTGCCATCTATGAGCTAATTCTGTTACATTCTACCAGCCAACTTACCCCCAGTATAAATGTTTGGTCCAGTGAATGCATATTCACTGGTTCTCTCCCTATTTTAAAGTAATGGTTGTTGTGAAGCCTGAGCGTCTGCATAGGTCACCTATACCTATATATACTGACTGGTTTTACTTTCTAGTCACTCTCTCACTCTCACTCTCAGTGTTCAGTGCAGGAGACTCACACTGTCACTCTCAGTGTTCAGTGCAGGAGCCTCTCTCACTCTCAGTGTTCAGTGCAGGAGACTCTCACACTCTCACTCTCAGTGTTCAGTGCAGGAGACTCTCACACTCTCACTCTCAGTGTTCAGTACAGGAGCCTCTCTCACTCTCAGTGTTCAGTGCAGGAGCCTCTCTCACTCTCAGTGTTCAGTGCAGGAGACTCTCACTCTCAGTGTTCAGTGCAGGAGACTCTCACACTCTCACTCTCAGTGTTCAGTACAGGAGACTCTCACTCTCAGTGTTCAGTACAGGAGACTCTCACTCTCAGTGTTCAGTGCAGGAGACTCTCACTCTCAGTGTTCAGTGCAGCAGTCGTGCTGCTCATGTGTCTGTAGTTTTAATAAACACTTTTCTGTTTTGTTCAGTGCAAATATGTATTATAGATTTTTTATTCTTGTTCATACTTCTGTGCCTAAACTCAATCATAACAAAGTGAGTGATCTACAACTTCAAACATGACTTTCACACATGATTTACGTTGTGCGTATATGATGCCATGTGATGGTGCGGTCAGAATAGTATTGCGACAGATTTAAAATTAAGACAAACAAAATATCATCTCATCAATGCGAGTGAAATACATAGATATAATTGCTATAAAGTGATATCATTTTTTAAGCCAATTTTTCTGAAGCCTCTTTTATCTACCCTTAGATGGTGCGTCTTTTATCTACCCTTTTCTTTGTCCTTTAACATATTTCAATTTTGTTCATCGCCGATCGTGCAGCTAAATTCATGAAACTCATTATAAATAGCTGTGCACAAATTAGAACTGGGAAAATTTGTTAACTAAACGAAGCAGTATTGGGTTCGTTACTTTTTGAAAAGTAATCTGTTGTGACTGCTAATTACTTTATAAAAACTGTAATCAAATTACTTATTACTGATTACTTTTAGCAAAGGTAATCCTTTATTGATCACTCATTACTTCTGTGAGGCTTCAGTGAAAAGTGTGCAGCTATCTGAAAAGTTCAGTGAAATCAGAGCATGCCTAAATCTATCTGAGGCTAAATCTAATCTGTCTTAACCATATTAACTTAACAGGCTAACAAGGCTATAGTCTAGGCCAGGGGGGTGCAAATTATCTGACTAGCCGGGCCACATTAAACTTTCCCACCATTCCTGCGGGCCACAGGCAGTTTGGTCAGCCAAGTACAGAAAGGCCTAATAACGATTTTTTTTGCATTCGACCTGAGTACATCATTACTACTATACTCAAGAAACTATTTTAGAAGTTATTAAAATTTATATTACAAACCATATATTTCTACTTTCAGGACAGATAGTGGTAATTTCATGACAATGCATATTAGTAATGTGTATCACACAGTCTGTGTAGTACAGTGACATTAAGCTGCAACCAAGTGGGGATACTTCCCCGGGGCCTCCCGCCAAGGTAACATGTTTTTGCTTTATGCGAACATACTGCCTCCTCTCTCCCTCTCTCTCTCTTGACAGGTGAAATAGGCGGTGCGTGTTACTATGCAACACTGTGAACAATGTAACACAAAGGAATACGAATATTTAAACAATAACTATAGATTAACACTGCTTGTGCAAGAAAACTTACTTTCAGTATAATACACAGCAGCTGCCATATGAACTCCACCACACATCTCGGCTAAACCACCGCTAACCGACGGACACGGCCTGCAGTTGGAAGAAAAGTTGAAAAATGGATATTCGTTGCCGCACTGACATCTGTCCGTAACGGACGTATTATACAAGCTGGCAAAAACGGCAGAAGCAAAGTAGAACCCTTTCTTACGGCATTCAGTTCTGCATTGTAATGGAATTGAAAGAGAAGCGTCGACATAGAAGGGTTTGGGCACTTCTACAAGCCAAAAACATCCCTGATAGAACCAGATGTCTGATGCTGTAATAAGAAAGAGTTTTTAGGAGTGGAAAGTTTACTTCTAAACACGACATTAGTTTACTTCTAAACACGACATTAGTTTACTTCTAAACACGACATTAGTTTACTTCTAAACACGACATTAGTTTACTTCTAAACACAACAGGAGTTTACTTCTAAACACAACATTAGTTTACTTCTAAACACAACATTAGTTTACTACTAAACACGACATTAGTTTACTTCTAAACACAACATTAGTTTACTTCTAAACACAACATTAGTTTACTACTAAACACGACATTAGTTTACTTCTAAACACAACATTAGTTTACTTCTAAACACAACATTAGTTTACTACTAAACACGACATTAGTTTACTTCTAAACACAACATTACTTTACTTCTAAACACAACATTAGTTTACTTCTAAACACAACATTAGTTTACTTCTAAACACAACATTAGTTTACTTCTAAACACGACATTAGTTTACTTCTAAACACAACATTAGTTTACTTCTAAACACAACATTACTTTACTTCTAAACACGACATTAGTTTACTTCTAAACACAACATTAGTTTACTTCTAAACACGACATTAGTTTACTTCTAAACACAACATTAGTTTACTTCTAAACACAACATTAGTTTACTTCTAAACACAACATTAGTTTACTTCTAAACACAACATTAGTTTACTTCTAAACACAACATTAGTTTACTTCTAAACACAACATTAGTTTACTTCTAAACACAACATTAGTTTACTTCTAAACACAACATTAGTTTACTACTAAACACGACATTAGTTTACTTCTAAACACAACATTAGTTTACTTCTAAACACAACAAACCTAAACACAACATTAGTTTACTTCTAAACACAACATTAGTTTACTTCTAAACACAACATTAGTTTACTTCTAAACACAACATTAGTTTACTTCTAAACACAACATTAGTTTACTACTAAACACAACATTAGTTTACTTCTAAACACAACATTAGTTTACTTCTAAACACAACATTAGTTTACTTCTAAACACAACATTAGTTTACTTCTAAATGCAACATTAGTTTACTACTAAACACGACATTAGTTTACTTCTAAACACAACATTAGTTTACGTCTAAACACAACATTAGTTTACGTCTAAACACAACGTTAGTTTACTTCTAAACACAACATTAGTTTACTACTAAACACGACATTAGTTTACTTCTAAACACAACATTAGTTTACTTCTAAACACGACATTAGTTTACTACTAAACACAACATTAGTTTACGTCTAAACACAACGTTAGTTTACTTCTAAACACAACATTAGTTTACTTCTAAACACGACATTAGTTTACTTCTAAACACGACATTAGTTTACTTCTAAACACGACATTAGTTTACTACTAAACACAACATTAGTTTACGTCTAAACACAATGTTAGTTTACTTCTAAACACAACATTAGTTTACTACTAAACACGACATTAGTTTACTTCTAAACACAACATTAGTTTACTTCTAAACACAACATTAGTTTACTTCTAAACACAACATTAGTTTACTTCTAAACACAACATTAGTTTACTACTAAACACAACATTAGTTTACTTCTAAACACAACATTAGTTTACTTCTAAACACAACAGGAGTTTACTTCTAAACACAACATTAGTTTACTTCTAAACACGACATTAGTTTACTTCTAAACACAACATTAGTTTACTTCTAAACACGACATTACTTTACTTTTAAACACGACATTACTTTACTTTTAAACACGACATTAGTTTACTTCTAAACACAACATTAGTTTACTTCTAAACACAACATTAGTTTACTTCTAAACACAAC
>JAQGDQ010001455.1:5000-40290 GCA_030141605.1 Tubiluchus corallicola
TCTTTTTACTCTTTCTTTTTATCTCTCTCTCTCTCTTTTCTCTGCATCTCTGTCTCTCTCTCTCTCTCTCTCTGTCTCTCTCTCTCTCTCTCTCTCTCTGTCTCTCTCTCTCTCTGTCTCTCTATCTCTCTCTGTCTCTCTCTCCTCTTCCCTTCTCTCTTCTTTTTCTTCTCTCTCTATCTACCCCTCTCTCTCTCTCTCTCTCTCTCTCTCTCTCTCTCTCTCTCTCTCTCTCTCTCTCTCTCTCTCTCTCTCTCTCTCTCTCTCTCTTCCTCTCTCTCTCTCTCTCTCTCTCTCTCTTTTTCTCTCTCTCTCTATCTGTCTATCTCTCTCTTCTTCTCTCTCTCTCTCTCTCTCTCACTCTCTCTCTCTCCTCTCTCTCTCTCTCTCTCTCTCTCTCTCTCTCTCTCTCTACCTCTCTCTCTCTCTCTCTCTCTCTCTTTCTCTCTCTCTCTCTCTCTCTCTCTTTCTCTCTCTCTCTCTCTCTCTTACTGTCCCTGTTTCTCTCACCTGCACTATTTAATGCTTAATTTTAATAAACATTTTCATCCTGTTTTCAGGAGTCATTGATTTCCGTTTCGCTTGTCAGAACATAATAACTATGGCGAACAAACTGCTGATTTTTACACTAGCCATAATTCTACAGTCAACCAATGCTGAATACTGCACCCCGTCTCAGTCGTGTTGGCCCTCTGATGCAGAAATTGATGCGTTCCGCCAAGATCTTTCTGACGAAGCATCTGTCTTAACGAGAGACATGGGAGCTCTTTTCCAGGAGGAAAATCACATGAACAATCCGAGAGAAAAAAGGTAAGTATTTGCAGTTGTTAACAAAAATGTGAGTGCTCCGCAAAAAGGAAGAAATGCATAAGAACAAGGCAAGTACGAGAGAGTTGGAAAATTATAATTATAAGGTACAAATATTACAGAAAAAACTAGTTACTATTAGAAGAATACAACTTAAGCAAGAGTGCTCGTGGAACTTTAGTCTATGTAGGAAATTTCGTCAAGTATCTCGTTGGTCACGTGACCACGATCACTCACCTGTGCAGATCTGTTTCTACCTGGGCAAGTGAGTTAATTGGTAGACGTCAACAGGCTTCTTTAAAAGTAGTTTTTCACAGTATGATAGCGGCATAATTTTTTAGAGATATTGGTAAATACAAGATTTGCTTTATGGAGACATACGATGTAAGTAAATACATCATTTTGTATTATTTTGAATTCTTATGAACTGATCACTTTGAACATTTTAGTTTAATGAATGACAATCTTATAAATTCGATAGAACGTGGTATAAATTAGTAAAATTACCAAATTAGGTTTATTTAAAGCGTGATTTTGTGTTTAGTAGAGTCTAGAAGTACAGAATTAAATGCAAATTTGTAAAATGGCCTTTTTTATTTTTTTAATAGAAATGACGTATAAAACACTACAATATTTTGTTGGAATATGGCAGTCATTGATTGTAGTACAGTCTCCTTCTTGTAATAGTCCAAATGACTCTCTTGCGCTTAATCTAATTACTGAAATCTAAAACCCCGTTCACACTGTGCGTCAGTTATTGCCATAAAACCCAGTATACACTATGGTTCGAAAAGCAAAGCAGTTTATTGAATTCATTGTTTGCAGTTACTGTCAAACTAAACCCTCACTATAATATAAAATTTCACAACTTAAAATCTTAGACTCATTAAGAATATTAAATTTATTTTATTATAAATTTACTGTAAAACTCGTTTCTTTTGATTTTTGTTACCACTTCGTTGTTTGCGGTAATAAATTTTGAAGAACCGCCATTTTTCGTTGCGCAAGACGAATGACGTCACGAGTGCAGTCACGTGGTCAGCAAAAAGGGATACAAACGTCGGTAACATTACATTACAGATTACTAGTTGAACCAAATTCATAAACAGCTTCGCTTATTTACCTACAGAAAATTGTGTTATAGTTTTTCTCTATTTCAAGAAAAAATATTTAGAAATTAATAAATTGAACTCTAGCAGCCATTGTAGAATTAGCATCAAACACGCCTGTAGATGGCAGCAAAGACTAAGTCAGTACTTGTACATAGCATTAGCATCAAAAACGCCTGTAGGTGGCAGCAAAGTCTAAGTCAGTTCTTGTACATAGTATTAGCATCAAAAACGCCTGTAGGTGGCAGCAAAGACTAAGTCAGTACTTGTACATGAACACAAAAACCCACACAAAACAACAACACAATTAGCATCAAAAACGCCTGTAGGTGGCAGCAAAGCTAAGTCATACTTGTACATAGTATTAGCATCAAAAACGCCTGTAGATGGCAGCAAAGACTAAGTCAGTACTTGTACATAGTATTAGCATCAAAAACGCCTGTAGGTGGCAGCAAAGACTAAGTCAGTACTTGTACATAGTATTAGCATCAAAAACGCCTGTAGGTGGCAGCAAAGACTAAGTCAATACTTGTACATAGTATTAGCATCAAAAACGCCTGTAGGTGGCAGCAAAGACTAAGTCAGTACTTGTACATAGTATTAGCATCAAAAACGCCTGACACAAAACAACAACACAAAACACAAAAACCCACACAAAACAACAACACAAAACACAAAAACCCACACAAAACAACAAACACAAACACAAAAACCCACACAAAACAACAAACACAAGTATTAGCATCAAAAACGCCTGTAGATGGCAGCAAAGACTAAGTCAGTACTTGTACATAGTATTAGCATCAAAAACGCCTGTAGATGGCAGCAAAGACTAAGTCAGTACTTGTACATAGTATCAGCATCAAACACGCCTGTAGGTGGCAGCAAAGACTAAGTCAATACTTGTACATGGTATTAGCATCAAAAACGCCTGTAGGTGGCAGCAAAGACTAAGTCAGTACTTGTACATAGTATTAGCATCAAAAACGCCTGTAGGTCCCAGCAAAGTCTAAGTCAGTACTTGTACATAGTATTAGCATCAAAAACGCCTGTAGGTGGCAGCAAAGTCTAAGTCAGTACTTGTACATAGTATTAGCATGAAAAACGCCTGTAGGTGGCAGCAAAGTCTAAGTCAGTACTTGTATATAGTAGACTGCATATTAAATACTACAAACGTAGGTAGTACAAATAGCTCCTTAACTGAATCTAAAGTAAATAATTAGCACAGAAGCAGAAAAAGGTGAAAGCATTACCAGAGTTGATGAATTCTGACGTGGGCATTCAGATAGATATCAGCGTTTCAGAGAAAGTACAGAGAACTTAGACATATTAACAGGCACCTTAGACCTTAGTCCTTCCCGTGCACGGATGCACATTGGGCAGACAGCATTTTCCACTGGGTTCTATCGGCGGCTTCTCTTTCGATGTTCTCCCAACGTCTGTTCATAGCTTGAAGGTCTTCTTTGAAAGATCTGCGCCATGTTGTTTTTGGCCGACCTCTTCCTTTTTCCACCAGGTGGTTCCACCAGTGGCGTTGTTCTGGTAGGCGTAGAATATGTCCAGCCAATCTCAGCCTTCTCTCTGCAACTATTTCGTGCAACGGCCTTGACTGCGCCTGCTGTAGGACTTCCACATTGGTAACATGGTTGCGATAGAATATTTTTTAGGATTTTCCGAAGACATTTATGGTGGAAGACGTCCAGTTTCTTTGATATCACTGCTGTAACTTTCCAGGTTTCGCTGGCATAAAGAGCCGTTGGCAGCACAATGGTGTCGTGCAAACGAAGCTTGATTTTCTTGTTTGCCCAGATTTTTCCCATCTTCCTAAATACTGCTGCTGCTTTGCCAATTTTCACCCTGACAGGTACAGAACTAGCAATTTTCTAGGTATCCAATTGATTTTTTGTTTATGAGAAATGAATAATAACTATGGCGAAGAGGTAAAGGAACTGCTGTTATTCTTATATTATCCGTAATTGTATTGTCAAGCACTACTGAATACTGTACATCTGATGTGCTGATTTAATCTTGTATTGTCCCCCTCTTTTCTGGTATAATTTGGTTTCCTTTTGAACTGGTCACGTGACCAATGTCTTACCTGTGAAGTTACCTGTAGACTGAAGTTACTCAGCCATTCACACACACTTCAGCTATAGATTCTTTAGGGTCGTTATAATATGCATTGATTACACTTATAGAAGATCACCATGTAACTTAGTTATTAATTTCTTAAATCTTGAACCTTTGTTTGTTAAAGAGATTTGAATAATTAGACTAGAGATTACATTTTATAATTTACTTAAAAAGTTGTTAAAGTTAATAAGAACAGTTTGCTATAAATATCTCTGTGAATCTGAACAAATTTCACCCACTGATGGTTTCGTGTCAAAAAATCAGTTGCAGCTAATTTGAACATGCTCATTGTTTTCTTATTTTATGTTTTCCTTTTTCTTCTTCTTTCCTTCTGTTTTCTTTCTAATAACTGCAACATAGCTCTTCTTTATTCTCGTCTTCTTTCATCATCTTCATTCTCTGTTTCACATTTCAAGGTGGCTTAACAAGGTCCCCCTTTTAGCTGCCATCCAGCAAACTTCAGCATCTTAATATGGTATTTCTAGGGAGCACAGTTAATTTCATTTCATTTTTTTTTGCTGTTTGCATTTATACAAGATGTTGTACAAGTATATTTATAGTTATTGTAGTTTGCTGGTGAAATAAACTGAATTTGAATTTGAATTTGTTTACAGATTAAACGATACAAGCTACTATGTTGTTGGAGATTTTTTATAAGAAGGTAGCACATCTGATGCTGAAATTGATACATTTTCTAAAGTCAAAGATCAGAAGCCAAACTCTTCCTCTGCTATGTTTTTTCTTGATTCGTTTCGTATTTGTTAACTATCTAATTAAGCTTTTGTTTTTCGTAATTAAAGGCAACCAGCACTGATTGTATTAGCAACTGAAACGAGTGACGTGCAAAAGGCAGTCTTATTCGCTTTGAAGTTCAACATTAAAATGACGGCATATTCGTCTGGTCACTCCTACATTGGACGTTCAGCAAATGATGATGGTGTTATAATTAACTTGAGTGAGATGAAGGCAGCCACAGTTTACACAAACGACTACGAGGTGTCGCCAAATACAGGAGCTTACGTAGTGGCGCAGCCTGGCGTCACAAATTACCAGCTACATGAAGTGGTTAGTACTACAGTTCATAATGATAAGAAGCCTTGTTTAACAAAAAGTCTTGATTTTGAAGCACAATTTTTTTGTAAATAAAATTTAGCTAAGTTTATACACTGAAAAAGTCATTTCCAGTGCCGCTGTCATCGTCAGTGTCATCGTGGTTGCCTTTGCGGCTATGATGCTGATGATGTTGCTGATGTTGTTGCTTACTCCTGCTGCAGATGTTCATTCTTCCACCTATTAACTCTTCCAAATTTGCAGGCCCACGAAAATGGATTACTAGCAGCTGGTGGGAGTGGTCCCACTGTTACAATGGGTGGTTTTCTGATGGGTGGCGGACACAGTCCAAACACTAGAACACTTGGATTAGGTGCTGACAACCTTCTGGGTGCCACTCTAATCACTGCTGATGGAAGCATTGTTACAGTGAATGCAAGCACGTTAGTAAAGGAAGGAAAAGATGGAAAAGTAAGTAGGCATCTCTTTGAGTCTCAAAACATTTTGCAGCAACATAAAGACTAATATGTGCTAAGTAACCTCTAAACCAATTTTCGAAAATGAAGTTGTAAGGGATCATGTGATCACATCAAAATGGAATTCATTGTCGACTGGTTTCGAACAAAATGTTAATTGTCAAGGCATCTATAGGTTTTACACCTCAAATGTAGACACAGGAAAGTTCAAATGTGACTTAGGTAAGTCAAATGTAGACATAGGAATTTCGAATGTGTTTTGGTAACTCAAATGTGACTTAGGTAAGTCAAATGTAAATGCATTACTTTGAATAAATAGGTAATTAACTCATTTAAGTGCAAATTACAAAAAGATAAACCAAAGATAGTCATCACCTCTTTCATAACTTTGAAAAATGTGTTGTTTATCCCTTCCCAATGAACAGTGAATCACTAATTAGTTTTTTAAGTAATGCATTAGCACTGCATTAATGAATTAGTTTCTCTCAAGAAACATTGTTTATTTTAAGAATGTATTGTTTTCTCTAACAGTTCCAATGGTCTGTAAAGTTTACAGAATATTAGTAAACTACTAGTAGACCTATAAAGTTATTATTTTCACAGCAATTATTAAATTAAGATTAAAGGAGATTAAATTTAACATCTTTAAGCTTTATCACCTATCCACATTTGAGATACCAATGTCACATTTGACTTGACATTGTTAACACATTTGAACTACCTAAATCTACATTTGAGTTACCAAGACACATTTGAACTACCTAAATCTACATTTGAGTTACCAAGACACATTTGAATTACCTAAATCTACATTTGAGTTAACGCAGGTCTACATTTGACATGTAAAACCTATAAAACAAAGAAATTTACCAGAATTTAGAACAACATCGAAATGCAATTCAGTAGTTAGACAGCCAAAAGATATACGATAATTATGACACTGTATAGATCATTTAACAATTTACCTTACAAATTAAGTATCTTGATTGGTATGAAACTACGCTGCACTTCACAAACAAACTCGAGCAAATTTGAGTTTTTCTAACATGCTGAGCCAATCAGCAGAGCCAACATTGTTCAGCTTGATGTGTCTCCCTTCTTCCAGTTGTCTATCACTCGCATCAGCAACAAATTTTGGGAAGAGTTGGGAGATTTACTATAATATTTTTAGTAACTGCTATAACGAATAATCATCTATACTGATCATTGTGAAGCATATTCCAAACAATGTAATTGGATGGTTTTTAATGCATTTTAATAGACGTAGTTCATACACTAAACCTGTGCACTGGTGTTTTTGAGTACTGGCCCACATTACCTTCAACTTGCCAATATTGCTCTGATTTAGACAACACAGAATTCATAAATAACACGAAAGAAATTACACTGAAATGAGTGAACAAACCATTTCTGTGCATTGCTGTAAAGCAGACAAATCCATCCTTGTGATTGCTAACCTGGTACAAAACTAATAATAGTGATAATACCAGGTAAATCATTGAAGAAATCCAAACGTGGCCAACATTACCACAATATACTATATATCTTTAACAATACTTATTAATAGTCAAGATTAATTAGACCCAATGCTTGTGAGAGCCACAAAAAGACATTTTCTAGACTGTTGTTTTATTTCAGGTATAGCTAATGGTTTTATAGTTGTGGCTTTTATGGTCTTATAGATAATGCAGGAAATTCACCAAACATCTGTAGAGAGCCATTGTCCAGTGTAGCTAAAGCGGGAAGTTCAGCAGACACCTGCAGAGAGCCATTGTCCAATGTAGCTAAGGCGGGAAGTTCACCAAACATCTGCAAAGAGCCATTGTCCAGTGTAGCTAAGGCTGAAAGTTCACCAGACACCTGCAGAGAGCCATTATCCAATGTAGCTAAGGCGGGAAGTTCACCAAACATCTGCAGAGAGCCATTGTCCAGTGTAACTTTGGCTCTGGAAGTTCATCAAAACAACTGCAGAGAGCCATTGTCCAGTGTAGCTAAGGCTGGAAGTTCGCCAAACATCTGCAGAGAGCCATTGTCCAGTGTAATTAAGGCTGGAAGTTCGCCAAACATCTGCAGAGAGCCATTGTCCAGTGTAGCTAAGGCTGAAAGTTCGCCAAACATCTGCAGAGAGCCATTGTCCAGTTTAGCTAATGCAGGAAGTTCATCAAAACATCTGCAGAGAACCTTTGTCCAGTGTAGCTAAGGCTGAAAGTTCGCCAAACATCTGCAGAGAGCCATTGTCCAGTTTAGCTAATGCAGGAAGTTCATCAAAACGTCTGCAGAGAGCCATTGTCCAGTGTAGCTAAGGCTGAAAGTTCACCAAACATCTGTAGAGAGCCATTGTCCAGTTAACGATTTGTTATAATACAGCTAAACAGGCACTGCATTCCCAATCCGCTGTGCGCCTGGAATAAAGGATCTCTTTCTTGTTTCTTTCACCACCTGTAAGCTTTTCGTATGATATCTACTACAGTAGAGTCTGTACGTGTAAAACCGTCTTTTGGAAACAGCTTTTTTATCAGTGAAGGTGAATTCATCTTCAACAGAAACGTGCTATAATTGATTTGCTTCCTTTCAGGTTGAGGTAACAGACGACACTGATCTATTCTATGCCATTCGTGGAGGCGGTGGAGTTTTTGGAATTGCAACAGAATACATCGTGCAGTTGCAGCCGGAAAGGGATGGGTACACATCCATGTACTGTAACTTCTACATCATATCTAAAGACGGCAAGGAAAACTACCTAAAAGACGTGTTGACAGTCTATTTCGAGGAGGTCTTACTTTCGCTGCCACCTGAGTGGGGTGGGTACATCCTGATGCATTCAGCCCCTAAATATTCGACGGAATATGGGGTGTACACGCAGGGAAGTATCACTTTTTTGATGCTGCACAATGGTAAAGCATCAGAAGAGGCGAAGCAAGTTTTTGTGCCTCTTGCGGATATGGAAGATAAATATCGTCCTCATCGCTGCTTCTTTCAAGATTATGAAACCTTCTGGGATTACCAGAAGAGTGCAGCCGATGTTTTGGATGTTCCAATTTACATAGACGGTCGGTTTTCTCAGCCGGAGTTTTTTAGCAGAACTTTTGCAGAAGAGTTTTCCGAACTGTTCATAGATATATCTTTACGCGGTGAGGAATATGTATCTATGGGCTGTACGATGGTTCATCTGGGTGGAGCTGCCAATACTAGCAATGTAAACCACAGTGATACTCCGGTAGGAACACATTTTAGGGATGCTTTGTGGCACTCGACGTGTGCTGCCAACTGGTGGGAAGAACCGGAAGCAGAGGACAGAAGTGTCCGCTTCATGAATGATGAGTGGCGGCCGATGATGAAGAAGTATGGACGTGGCAGTTACTACAATGAACCAAGTCGAGTTGTGGAAGACATAGCAGAGGAATTCTGGGATGAAACTAAATATGAAAAGTTGTTAGAGATCAAGAGGAAGTGGGATCCGGAGAACAGGTTCACGTGTTGGCAGTGCGTTGGTTATTCAAAAGATGGCGCTAATGCTGCTGCCCCGTTACTGTCCTTGATGACGTCACTGTTGATTCTCTTGAACCTGTAGTGAAGATATAGGCTGCGTAGTAGCAAGTGATTGTGACGTGCTAGGTTTTCATCATTTGTTTCGTGGGTGAAGTCATAAACTATGCATTTTTTTTGCTTCCCTCAGTCCGACTTTCCTTTTTTCGACACAATGGGATAAAGATAAACGAATTTTTGCTAAGAATCACTCTGGGTTTGATTTGAGTAACTCTTTTGTGTGCATATGTCGCTTATAAACACGACGGTTCTTAAACATTTTGCTCCAGCTATAAAATATGCAAAGATTATGAAAGATACAGAACACTACATGTTTTCACAATAATACAATGGATATTTAAGAGAAACGCCACCGTTCTTTTACAATTATCAATCTGCTAAGCCACACGAAAAATTACACACGCCATTAAGTAACAACATTAGCCTTTTTTTCTAGGCTGTAAGTAGTAATTAAGTCAGCTATGATGATCTCTGACTAGACAATTTTGTTGAAAAATTTTGTTAATTGTTAGTAGTTCGTTAGTAATTAATAATTGACAGTCATTGTTAATAACATTAACTCTAGAAAAACTTTGAGTCCTCTCACCCTTGCCCCCTGTTACCCCCATCTTGTTACGCCTCGAGATGTGGTCTAACAATTATTGTCTTTGCAGCGAGATGTTTCTGTCAAAGCAAGCGCTTGTGGCAGCACTGGAAAATGTGGTAAACTAGTTTTAGTGAAAGAAACTTCTAGAGAAAATATTTTCATTATTTCATACTGAACTTTTATTGTGAGACAGTTATTATTTCTGCTGAAGTTATGCAAGTTACCTTAGTGTGAACTTACCGTAGCAAGAATGAACCTGGCTTAATGAATTTTAATTTTGTAGCCAAGGTGGCTCCATCTAGCTGGAAAATGTAAAGTGTGGGCTTTGACTCAGTTATGTTGTCGTTATGTTGTTCTGTAGTATGTGAATGAACTGTCTTGTGCAAACTAGCAAAGTTTATCAGCCACAACGACGTAAGTTTATGTGTATTTAATTTTTATTTTGATTCATTTATTGATATTTGTGACTGATTAATTAACTGTCAATCTAACTAAACCATGTACTTTTCGTAAAATTAGCCAATGTCAGTCACTTTTGCTTTTCTATTTTAATATTAAATATTGCAGAAATAAAGATCAGTGGTTTGCATGAAATTCAACTGAGACTTTTGAGGATTTGCCATAAATGCCTCTCAGAGACACTAGCACATGTCATGAAACTGTTTCTGCATTTTTATGTTACAGACAGCTAGCAAAAACAACTTCTAATTATGTACATTAGTAATTATTAATTAACTAATTAGCAGTGATTAGCAACGTAAGCATATTTAATTAATTACAAACCGGATGTTAGCAGCGTTAAAGGACAGGAAAAGGGATACCGGAAGTGGGTTTCCGAAAAATTGCTTTAAAAAATTACATTACTTTACAGCAATTTCATGCTTATATCGTACTCGCATTAAAAGAAATTTTTGTTTATTTTCATTTTAAATCTCCAGCAATATTGTTCCGAAGGGGCCGTTACATGATTCTCTACAGACAGTCCATCATATTCAGATGAGCGAGAAATCCAGTTTGGTGTGCCCCACGTCTGCCTGCTGACCGTTGGATGTTTACATTGATGTTCCAGGGATCCGATTAGGAGTCAAAAATCTGTGGACTTGCATGTTTCATGGATGGTTGGACCAAAGACCTAGTCATACCTGCAGCCGAGTACAGAGATGTTCCTTGACTAACAGGTGTCAGATGGGCACGTTCTCTTGGTTTCGTTTTTCAAATGTGTCAGTTTGTTCCTTACCGTGTTCCGATCGCTTATTGCACTTGGACCTTTTGTGGTGACAGACAAATATTGGTTAGCTGCTATACTGCACTTTGTGAACATATAGATTTGCATTCGATATTTTATTATCACATGGAATTTACATACTTGCTTAGGTAATTATAAAAGATGTATGTAAAACACAATTTAAACAGACTTGTATATCATGCAGTTAGAATAGATATGAAAAAACAAAAAAGCGCTAAAATTTCAACGATAACAATGTCAACTTTGAAAAGCAAAATCTATTTCAATGCACTGAACATAAACACGGATAATCTTTATAAAAACAGAAAACTAAAAGTAAACATAAAAACAATCACCTAGCAAATAACTAAAACTATAATGTATAAACCGATTCCCATGACCTTCTTATTCCAAAACTTTTATTTATCGCCATCCTATTTTTACTGACCTGACTACTTTTCCTTTTTCACATATATCACACATTTCTTTTCTCTCTAGTACAAACTACATACAAATGCCATGTGCCACTTGCTGGTCGGCCGCTACTTTGCGATACACTTCAGTACAAACTAAAGACATGTGCTCGCATCTAGCATAACCTCTGTGGTTATCGCATTTCTAGGACAAATTTTTAAATTGGTTTTCATAAACATATATTATGCAGTTAGAGCAAAATTTGATCTGACTTATCATTAAAAAATTTATTTTAATGATGATTGTTTAGACAGCCATTCCAGCGTCCTGTTGAAGTAGGTTGAGGCGTGGAATTTAATTCAACTGAATCTTAAATAGTGTGATTATCTTGGGCACCCAAATTTTGTTTTACATGCTGGCAGTCGTAAAATACATTTATGTGTTGTGTCCTAAGTTTAATGTTCGTAAAGGAAGACAGGTTGATTTTCTATATACTGCCCCATTATCTACAGATGGTGCTGCTATGTATGATCACTAGTTTAAATGAAGTTCTACGTTAACTGAAGGTGGCGCCACTGCTGAGCGAAGATTAGCAACTTAATTTCCACTATAGCACATAGGCGGCACCACAGAGTTAGTCAAACATGTTTGTCTATCGCTCCGCATACGCTGCAACTTAAGCACACTCAGCAGCATTCGGGACAACAACTCACGCTGTAACTTAAGCACGCTCAGCAGCATTCGGGACAACAGCTCACACTGTAACTTAAGCACACTCAGCAACATTCGGGACAACAGCTCACGCTGCAACTTAAGCACACTCAGCAGCATTCGGGACAACAGCTCACGCTGTAACTTAAGCACACTCAGCAGCATTCGGGACAACAGCTCACGCTGCAACTTAAGCACGCTCAGCATCATTTGGGACAACAGCTCACGCTGCAACTTAAGCACACTCAGCAGCATTCGGGACAACAGCTCACGCTGTAACTTAAGCACGCTCAGCATCATTCGGGACAACAGCTCACGCTGCAACTTAAGCACGCTCAGCAGCATTCGGGACAACAACTCACGCTGTAACTTAAACACGCTCAGCAGCATTCGGGACAACAGCTCACACTGTAACTTAAGCACACTCAGCAGCATTCGGGACAACAACTCACGCTGCAACTTAAGCACACTCAGCAACATTCGGGACAACAGCTCATGCTGCAACTTAAGCACGCTCAGCAGCATTCGGACAACAACTCACTGCTGTCATAATCCACAAGTCAGTCATCAGTTTTAGCATGGGTATGCAGTTCCTTCACACCTATTACTCAGTCCTGCAGATCATTGTTTTCATCCTTATTTTCTCAGGGATGACCGTTTTGGGGGCCGTTATCGGCATTGTGCTCACGGAAACGGGCATTAGCGTCAATGACGTGGCCGTGGTTGTCCTTGAGGGACTCACAACCGGGACGTTCATTTACGTGACGTTTTTCGAAGTGATACACAAAGAAATGGAAAATGCTTTTCCGGGATTAGCAAAGGTGATCATGATCTTTACAGGTTTTGCTATTATAGCAATTTTATCATGTTTTGACTGGTATAGACAGTAGGTCTTGTCAGTGAAAATGTATAAATGCTCTTAGTTAATTTCTATAGAACATTGAAAACGGAAAAGTGCTCATCTCATTAGGTCAAGAAGCCTTGTGTCAGGCTAAATAAAAGCTTAGTATATTCAAGAAACTTTTTTACGTTGTTGTTGGCATCCTTCTGATTCGGAAGACAATAGAATGTGCGGCAAGTGAGTCCGATCCTTGAACGTCTCCAGGGCGCACGCCTGGGCAAGGTGTATGGAGATCCTGAGTTGCCCAGACCGCAGGAACCCCCTCCCTTCCTCCCTGGTGTAGTCCAAAGGAAAGCGGAGCCATACGTTTGTCACCAGGTTGGCTGCAGGAGCTGCCGGAGTCAGTGAGCATGCTGCACTGGTCCGCCTTCGGGGCTCCACTCCTGATTTGGAAGGTTTACTCCTCTACACATGGCCGTTGGGTCACTTGACCTACGTACATTTTTACGTACAGTTGGTGTAAATGTTCTAGTCAAGCCCGTAACACTGGACATTCGAATGTCAGATATATTTTATGTATGTTCACCTGTCAGAAAGATAAGGAAAGAAGGACCTTGGGACTAATGGGATTAGTAGTAATAATATTATTCATATCACTTTTAAGAATGTATTCAAGTGGTCCACACTGCAGACTTAAGTATATTTGAAAACATTTGATAAACTTTGTCAATCACATCCCATACTTTCAGGGGTGCCAGCAGCAAGTTCCAGGGGCGGGGGCAGCATTTATGAAAAGCGGGTTCCCACAGAATTTTAAAATAAATTTACTTGACTTTTCCCTGACCAAATATTGATTTTCCATTACCAGGATAAGCAGAAATTGCATTACCAGTATAGATATTCAAACATTTTTGTGTATGGACATTCATACATATACTGATATATAATGTGTTGACACAGTTGCAGTAGTGCTAACAAAATTACACTAAGCACATTAAATAAACTTTCTTAATCCAATCATTATCACGAATTGCTGAAAAATATGTTAGGAAAAATATCAGTTCACTGTGATAATTGCAACCCTTTTCAATTTCCCCGACTTTTCGAGCCACTTTCATCGTTTTCACTGACTTCTTACCAAATTTTCTTTTTCCTGACATTTCCATTGCTTTCCAGGATAGCCTGTGTTGTTAAGCATTTTCCCCTGGAACCGTGGGAACCTGGAAAAAGGCGCATTTAGCTTACCCACATTTCTGTGGCCACACTAATGATGATAAGGGTATATCTAAGGCAGCTCAAATCGCTTCTGCCTGTCAGATAGTCTCTTTAAAATGAATAAAAAATGAATAATAGATGCACGTTTTCATGCAGAGTTCAGTTCTGATAATGCCAGCTAAAAATGTCAGTTTGACAACCTAAGCACAAGTATAATCATGGATAGCCATACATTTTTTTTTATCAAAAAGGCAAAGTTCTGCTCCCACACTGCCTCCTTTGGGAAAGGGCAGGGGTCGTTGTCCCCTCTGTCCCCATGGCTCTGGTGCCCATGCATACTTTCGATCACTGTCACTCTCTTATGACGTGTTCAGACTACCGAATCTCCTGTTGTGAATTGTCTCTGTGAACTCGCAGTGTGAGCTGGTTTGCAAGTTACTGTCAGCAAGAAATTGTAAGCTCTCTGACACTAATTAAGCACGCTTGCGAGTTACTAGGCGAGAAAACTCACCAGCCGCGCATGCAACAGGCTTTACCAGTGTCTACACATAATTATAATATAAATTTACCTGACTTTTCCACGACATTTCCCTGACCAAATATTGATTTTTCGTGACCAAGATAAGCAGAAATTGTATTAGGAGTATACATATTCAAACATTTTTATGTATGGGCATTCATACATATGCTGGTATTATAATGTGTCGGCACAGTTGCAGTAGTGCCAACGAAATTACACTAATCACATTAAATAAACTTTCTTAATCCAATCATTATTTTTGGAACAGAAATCGAAACTGGGAGCCTGTCATTGCAAAATTTTATTTGAATACGAATCCCTGTAAAATGTTGGGAAAAATATCGGTTCACGGTGATTATTTTTACAACCCTTTCCAATTTCCTTGACTTTTCATTTTCAGCATTTTCCCTGATTTTATCAAATTATCATTTTCCCCGAGTTTCTAGGATAGCCTGTATTTTCAAGGTTTTTCCAGGATTTTTCCTGACTATGACAACCCTGCCTTCACATGTGACGCATACAAATGAAAAGGTTTTTTTTCACTGTTTAAACATTTATTTATTCCTGTATCTAATTAATTTACAAAGATGCTAATTTCACATCACCTAACCTACAACTGTAGTTGCTGAATTTACATTTCTACTTACTAACAAATCAATAAAATATAAATATAATTCGATTCACATATAGTAAAATCACAGAATCGGCATTTTAGCCCATATCATTTTTACAACAGTGAAACACGAGGTCTATTCTTATGTTGAGCCTTTTTCACAATTAGCGAAACGGTTTATTAAAACTATCACCTGATTAACTTGATTCAATGATTCACAGATGCAAGAATTAAACAGTCAAATTAAAAAAAATTGCACGAGAAACATCCTTCTACCCTTCCTGTGTGATCTAACCTTTCTCTCAGTTCTTTTTTTATTCACTCATCCATTCTTTTTTATCACGTTCACATGACTGTGGGCTTATACAAGCCTTTGCTTCTCTAGCCCACTGCAGTAAAATTATTCTTTTATGATAACGATAGCGTATGAAACATAACAATTTAATACAGTAGATGTAATAATTTTGATGTCAGTGTGTGCTTAATGTCATTATATTGTACTGATAATAATAATAAATAAAAAAATAAAATAAAATAAACTGTGACATAATTTGTTATAGTCTAGCATAGCAATAAGATCAAGAACAAAAATAATGACTGTTGCAAGTAAATAGACTTAAGTAAAAATGCTTGTCTGTCCATCTCATGGTAAATAACCATTAACATAAAAAATGAAAATTCATACACACATTTGTTCCCTAGCTGGCCAATCCTTCAGCGAAGTGTAACATACAGTTAATACATCGATTCCTTCATGTTATTGTTGACATTTTCAAACGTATTTGCAACAAGTAATAATGTAAAACTATGTCACGAAGATTTTGCATATTGTGTTTTGTTTTTGGTGTGTGTGAGCCATTTTTTTTTGTTCCAGGTGTGTGCGCCATTTTTATTCCAGTGGCAAAATTCGATTTTATGCGTGATGAACAATTTATAGTTTTAAATAAATATTTTTGTATTAAATAATTGAAACTTATTTGTGATTGTGTTTATAAATAATATCCCAAAGCAAAAAATTGAATTTTTATATCAGAATCGAATTGTATGTGCTAATGGTCCAAAGAACATATAAAACTTGAAGCTCAGAAAAAGTTTCCGGATTCTGATTACAATTCATTAACTTCAAAATGTAAGAAGTTGTAACATGTCAAATAGGAACTACAGTTAATAGTGTGTCAATATGAATTGCATTTGCACCGGAAGCTACAAATAAGTTACTCGATTTTGTCTTTGGACTACTCAGATGCAAAGATAAGATAATAAATGGATGTGAAAATTCTTTGCTTTGAACAGATGTTAGGTTTTTCAATTGGTGCCAGTGGCGGCTCGTAGCAAAAATTACTGAGGGGGGGGGGGGCTTCAGAAAATTTTTTGCCATTGTTTTAATACTGTGTAAAACGCAACAAACATATAATATCTAATTTTTACTTTCATTTGAGGCTGAGCAAGAGGTTAGCTGAACCCCATCTTTAGATATGTGCTAAATGTTCTCACCTGCCTCTAGGCCTCCACTGATAGCACCGATTACATTGTAAGTTTCTCTTGGTTCTCTAAAATTACCAACAACTAACTGAACTAACATAAAATACGAAAATCAATGTTTAAATCACATTTCGAAATAGTGAACGTCAATATTGCGTGTAACTTTAGTGGGCTTTAAATATGCAAATATACGTAGAAATGCATTCTGTGGTATTACTTATTAAATATTGTTGTGGTGGGACCAGAATCTAGTGTAATATTAATGTTTTGGTTATATTTGAAGATCGAGTGTTGAACGGCCTCTTTTTTTTTAACTGGAACTTTCTCATACAGAGAAAGCTGTGAAAAATTAAGCTGTTGTAGTTCACTTACGGTCACAGAACTTATTTCTTGGGGATGCAAGGCGTCCATTATGATTTAAGCACACACGCTAATTTTACACTTTATCACATCAAAGGATATGACGGTACACGGTAAACACGTGGCAATTGATGTCTAACGTAATGTCAATCATTTTCCTTGACTGCCCAATCAGCATGCAAGTTATGTCACACCCCTCCAGAGCTTACTTAACGCAGGTACGTTCGGGACATTTAGCTACAGCTCCATCTAATACTGTTATGAAAAATGCTCAACTTTTCATTAGTTAGCGGGAGAAATATTGGCCTGGTTCTAGATTTTATTGTCAATTGAAATTGCAAATGAATTAGTTGAAATATATAGTCTAGTTTCGTTTATAGGAAGAAATGCACAACGCTTACGTCTATGAGTTGCTGATTAAACCATTTTGTAATCAAGAAAATACGCAGTTTAGTTTAGTCTATAGCTTTGCAAGTTTAGATAAAAACAACTATTTGATTAACTTTAAATAAGGACAAAACAAAATGTTTTCTTTTCTGGCCAGTTTTTGTAAACCTCAATGAAATCGTCACAGTCAAAATTAATTCAAATGTGATCAAAACTTATGATATACATCAATGTAATATTAGCTAATTTTACGCTATTTTTCTGGTTATAATCATGGTTAAAAGATGCCACTGGGACTTATGTAACTCGGGCATTCAATATAAGGGTTGTCTAGGGAGTGGAACAGTCAAATTTATTCCATTTCCGTAACCTGACAAACGGAAAAGTACAAACACTTAATAAATCTTGCAGACGAGCACATGATCAGTTAATATAGAAAAATACATCGCTGGCGTTTGATGTTCGTTTGTTTAAAGGCAAGAAAGACTTAGTATTTTTGTCGGTCATTTATAATAAAGCAAAACTAACTGTCTTAGTTTCTTTGTTATATTTGCGTCTCTGTATTTTTTAGTGCTTTGAAACTTCGTCTTTACATTCTGTTTAAATTGAAAAGTCATTTTTTGGCAACTTGAAGTGTTAATTTCGTGTTAAAAAAGCTGCTGCTCTGCAAATTTGTATTTATGAAAAAGAGCAATCAGTTTATGTGCTGATTAGACATTAGTTGTGACTGTCATGCTGTTTCTGTGTGAGATGTTGTCCCAAATGATGCTGAGTGTGCTTAAGTTACAGCGTGAGTTGTTGTCCCGAATGATGCTGAGCGTGCTTAAGTTGCAGCGTGAGTTGTTGTCCCGAATGCTGCTTAGTGTGCTTAAGTTACAGCGTGAGTTGTTGTCCCGAATGCTGCTGAGTGTGCTTAAGTTACAGCGTGAGTTGTTGTCCCGAATGCTGCTTAGTGTGCTTAAGTTGCAGCGTGAGCTGTTGTCCCGAATGATGCTGAGTGTGCTTAAGTGACAGCGTGAGTTGTTGTCCCGAATGATGCTGAGTGTGCTTACGTTGCAGCGTGAGTTGTTGTCCCGAATGATGCTGAGTGTGCTTACGTTGCAGCGTGAGTTGTTGTCCCGAATGATGCTGAGTGTGCTTACGTTGCAGCGTGAGTTGTTGTCCCGAATGATGCTGAGTGTGCTCACGTTGCAGCGTGAGTTGTTGTCCCGAATGCTGCTTAGTGTGCTTAAGTTACAGCGTGAGTTGTTGTCCCGAATGATGCTGAGTGTGCTTAAGTTACAGCATGAGTTGTTGTCCCGAATGATGCTTAGTCTGCTTAAGTTACAGCGTGAGTTGTTGTCCCGAATGATGCTTAGTGTGCTTAAGTTACAGCGTGAGTTGTTGTCCCGAATGATGCTGAGTGTGCTTACGTTGCAGCGTGAGTTGTTGTCCCGAATGATGCTGAGTGTGCTTACGTTGCAGCGTGAGTTGTTGTCCCGAATGATGCTGAGTGTGCTTACGTTGCAGCGTGAGTTGTTGTCCCGAATGATGCTGAGTGTGCTCACGTTGCAGCGTGAGTTGTTGTCCCGAATGCTGCTTAGTGTGCTTAAGTTACAGCATGAGTTGTTGTCCCGAATGATGCTGAGTGTACTTAAGTTACAGCGTGAGTTGTTGTCCCGAATGATGCTTAGTGTGCTTAAGTTACAGCGTGAGTTGTTGTCCCGAATGATGCTTAGTGTGCTTAAGTTACAGCGTGAGTTGTTGTCCCGAATGATGCTGAGTGTGCTTACGTTGCAGCGTGAGTTGTTGTCCCGAATGATGCTGAGTGTGCTTAAGTTACAGCGTGAGTTGTTGTCCCGAATGATGCTTAGTGTGCTTAAGTTACAGCGTGAGTTGTTGTCCCGAATGATGCTGAGTGTGCTCACGTTGCAGTGTGAGTTGTTGTCCCGAATGATGCTGAGTGTGCTTACGTTGCAGCGTGAGTTGTTGTCCCGAATGCTGCTGAGTGTGCTTAAGTTACAGCGTGAGTTGTTGTCCCGAATGATGCTGAGTGTGCTTACGTTGCAGCGTGAGTTGTTGTCCCGAATGTTGCTGAGTGTGCTTAAGTTGCAGCGTGAGTTGTTGTCCCGAATGATGCTGAGTGTGCTTAAGTTGCAGCGTGAGTTGTTGTCCCGAATACTGCTCAGTGTGCTTAAGTTACAGCATGAGCTGTTGCCCCGAATGATGCTGAGTGTGCTTACGTTGCAGCGTGAGTTGTTGTCCCGAATGATGCTGAGTGTGCTTACGTTGCAGCGTGAGTTGTTGTCCCGAATGATGCTGAGTGTGCTTAAGTTACAGCGTGAGTTGTTGTCCCGAATGATGCTGAGTGTGCTTAAGTTGCAGCGTGAGTTGTTGTCCCGAATACTGCTCAGTGTGCTTAAGTTACAGCATGAGCTGTTGCCCCGAATGATGCTGAGTGTGCTTACGTTGCAGCGTGAGTTGTTGTCCCGAATGATGCTGAGTGTGCTTACGTTGCAGCGTGAGTTGTTGTCCCGAATGATGCTGAGTGTGCTTAAGTTACAGCGTGAGTTGTTGTCCCGAATGATGCTGAGTGTGCTTACGTTGCAGCGTGGGTTGTTATCCCGAATGATGCTGAGTGTGCTTACGTTGCAGCGTGAGTTGTTGTCCCGAATGATGCTTAGTGTGCTTAAGTTACAGCGTGAGTTGTTGTCCCGAATGCTGCTGAGTGTGCTTAAGTTACAGCGTGAGCTGTTGTCCCGAATGATGCTGAGTGTGCTTAAGTTACAGCGTGAGTTGTTGCCCCGAATGATGCTGAGTGTGTTTAAGTTACAGCGTGAGTTGTTGTCCCGAATGATGCTGAGTGTGCTTACGTTGCAGCGTGAGTTGTTGTCCCGAATGATGCTGAGTGTGCTTAAGTTACAGCGTGAGTTGTTGTCCCGAATGATGCTGAGTGTGCTTACGTTGCAGCGTGAGTTGTTGTCCCGAATGATGCTGAGTGTGCTTACGTTGCAGCGTGAGTTGTTGTCCCGAATGATGCTGAGTGTGCTTAAGTTACAGCGTGAGTTGTTGTCCCGAATGATGCTTAGTGTGCTTAAGTTACAGCGTGAGTTGTTGTCCCGAATGATGCTGAGTGTGCTTACGTTGCAGCGTGAGTTGTTGTCCCGAATGATGCTGAGTGTGCTTACGTTGCAGCGTGAGTTGTTGTCCCGAATGCTGCTGAGTGTGCTTAAGTTACAGCGTGAGTTGTTGTCCCGAATACTGCTCAGTGTGCTTAAGTTACAGCATGAGCTGTTGCCCCGAATGATGCTGAGTGTGTTTAAGTTACAGCATGAGTTGTTGTCCCGAATACTGCTCAGTGTGCTTAAGTTACAGCGTGAGCTGTTGCCCGAATGATGCTGAGTGTGCTTAAGTTACAGCGTGAGCTGTTGTCCCAAATGCTGCAACTCTAAGTACATAATTAGAAGTTGTTTTTGCTAGCTGTCTGTAACATACAAATGCAGAAACAGTTTCATGACATGTGCTAGTGTCTCTGGGAGGCATTTATGGCAAATCTTCAAAAGTCTCAGTTGAATTTCATGCAAACCACTGATCTTTATTTCTGCAATATTTAAAAATTAAAATAGAAAAGCAAAAGTGACTGACATTGGCTAATTTTACGAAAAGTACATGGTTTAGTTAGATTGACAGTTAATTAATCAATCAAAAGCATCAATGAATGAATCAAAATAAAAATTAAATACACATAAACTTACGTCGTTGTGGCTGGTAAATTTTGCTAGTTTGCACAAGACAGTTCATTCACATACCACAGAACAACATAACGACAACATAACTGAGTCAAAGCCCACACTTTAAATTTTCCAGCTAGATGGAGCCACCTTGGCTACAAATTTAAAATACATTAAGCCAGGTTCATTCTTGCTACGGTAAGTTCACACTAAGGTAACTTGCATATTCAGCAGAAATAATAACTGTCTCACAATAAAAGTTCAGTATGAAATAATGAAAATATTTTCTCTAGAAGTTTCTTTCACTAAAACTAGTTTACCACATTTTCCAGTGCTGCCACAAGCGTTTGCTTTGACAGAAACATTTCGCTGCAAAGACAATAATTGTTACACCACATCTCGAGGCGTAACAAGATGGGGGTAACAGGGGGCAAGGGTGAGAGGACTCAAAGTTTTTCTAGAGTTAATGTTATTAACAATGACTGTCAATTATTAATTACTAACGAACTACTAACAATTAACAAAATTTTTCAACAAAATTGTCTAGTCAGAGATCATCATAGCTGACTTAATATCTACTTACAGCCTAGAAAAAGGTTAATGTTGTTACTTAATGGCGTGTGTAAGGTTTCGTGTGGCTTAGCAGATTCATAATTGTAAAAGAACGGTGGCGTTTCTCTAAATATCGATTGTATTATTGTGAAAACATGTAGTGTTCTGTATCTTTCATAATCTTTGCATGCTTTAATGCTGTAGCAAAATGTTTAAGAACCGTCGTGTTTATAAGCGACATATGCACACAAAAGAGTTACTCAAATCAAACCCAGAGTGATTCTTTCGAAAAATTCGTTTATCTTTATCCCATTTGTCGAAAAAAGGAAAGTCGGGCTGAGGGAAGCAAAAAAAGTGCATAGTTTATGGCTTCCCCCACGAAACAAATGATGAAAACCTAGGACGTCACAATCACTTGCTACTCTGCAGCCTATATCTTCACTACAGTTTCAAGAGAATCAACAGTGACGTCATCAAGGACAGTAACGGGGCAGCAGCATTAGCGCCATCTTTTGAATAACCAACGCACTGCCAACACGTGAACCTGTTCTCCGGATCCCACTTCCTCTTGATCTCTAACAACTTTTCATATTTAGTTTCATCCCAGAATTCCTCTGCTATGTCTTCCACAACTCGGCTTGGTTCATTGTAGTAACTGCCACGTCCATACTTCTTCATCATCGGCCGCCACTCATCATTCATGAAGCGGACACTTCTGTCCTCTGCTTCCGGTTCTTCCCACCAGTTGGCAGCACACGTCGAGTGCCACAAAGCATCCCTAAACTGAGTTCCTACCGGAGTATCACTGTGGTTTACATTGCTAGTATTGGCGGCCCCACCCAGATGAACCATCGTACAGCCCATAGATACATATTCCTCACCGCGTAAAGATACATCTATGAACAGTTCGGAAAACTCTTCTGCAAAAGTTCTGCTAAAAAACTCCGGCTGAGAAAACCGACCGTCTATGTAAATTGGAACATCCAAAACATCGGCTGCACTCTTCTGGTAATCCCAGAAGGTTTCATAATCTTGAAAGAAGCAGCGATGAGGACGATATTTATCTTCCATATCCGCAAGAGGCACAAAAACTTGCTTCGCCTCTTCTGATGCTTTACCATTGTGCAGCATCAAAAAAGTGATACTTCCCTGCGTGTAAACCCCATATTCCGTCGAATATTTAGGGGCTGAATGCATCAGGATGTACCCACCCCACTCAGGTGGCAGCGAAAGTAAGACCTCCTCGAAATAGACTGTCAACACGTCTTTTAGGTAGTTTTCCTTGCCGTCTTTAGATATGATGTAGAAGTTACAGTACATGGATGTGTACCCATCCCTTTCCGGCTGCAACTGTACGATGTATTCTGTTGCAATTCCAAAAACTCCACCGCCTCCACGAATGGCATAGAATAGATCAGTGTCGTCTGTTACCTCTACCTGAAAGGAAGCAAATCAATTATAGCACGTTTCTGTTGAAGATGAATTCATCTTCACTGATAAAAAAAGCTGCTTCCAAAATATGGTTTTACACGTACAGACTCTAATATAGTAGATATCGTAAGAAAAGCTTACAGCTGGTAAAAGGAACAAGAAAGAGATCCTTTATTTCAGGTGCACAGCGGATTGGGAATGCAGTGCCTGTTTAGCTGTATTATAACAAATCGTTAACTGGACAATGGCTCTCTACAGATGTTTGGTGAACTTCTAGCCCTAGCTACACTGGACAAAGGCTCTCTGCAGATGTTTTGATGAACTTCCAGCCTTAGCTACACTGGACAATGGCTCTCTGCAGATGTTTTGATGAACTTTCAGCCTTAGTTACACTGGACAATGGCTCTCTGCAGGTGCCTGGTGAACTTCCCGCCTTAGCTACATTGGATAATGGCTCTCTGTAGATGTTTGGTGAACTTCCCGCCTTAGCTACACTGGACAATGGCTCTCTGTAGATGTTTGGTGAACTTTCAGCCTTAGCTACATTGGACAATGGCTCTCTGCAGATGTTTGGTGAACTTCCAGCCTTAGCTACATTGGACAATGGCTCTCTGTAGATGTTTGGTGAACTTTCAGCCTTAGCTACATTGGACAATGGCTCTCTACAGATGTAACCCACCACACAACAACCCACAGATGTTTGATGAACTTCCCGCATTAGCTAAACTGGACAATGGCTCTCTGCAGATGTTTGGCGAACTTCCAGCCTTAGCTACATTGGACAATGGCTCTCTGCAGATGTTTGGTGAACTTCCAGCCTTAGCTACACTGGACAATGGCTCTCTGCAGATGTTTGGTGAACTTCCAGCCTTAGCTACACTGGACAATGGCTCTCTGCAGGTGTTTGGTGAACTTCCAGCCTTAGCTACACTGGACAATGGCTCTCTGCAGGTGTCTGCTGAACTTCCCGCCTTAGCTACACTGGATAATGGCTCTCTGCAGGTGTCTGGTGAACTTCCAGCCTTAGCTACACTGGACAATGGCTCTCTGCAGGTGTCTGGTGAACTTCCAGCCTTAGCTACACTGGACAATGGCTCTCTGCAGGTGCCTGGTGAACTTTCAGCCTTAGCTACACTGGACAATGGCTCTCTGCAGATGTTTGGTGAACTTCCTGCATTATCTATAAGACCATAAAAGCCACTAATATAAAACCATTAGCTATACCTGAAATAAAACAACAGACTAGAAAATGTCTTTTTGTGGCTCTCACAAGCAATGGGTCTAATTAATCTTGACTATTAATAAATATTGTTAAAGATATATAGTATATTGTGGTAATGTTGGCCACGTTTGGATTTCTTCAATGATTTACCTGGTATTATCACTATTATTAGTTTTGTACCAGCTTAGCAGTCACATGGATGGATTTGTCTGCTTTACAGCAATGCACAGAAATGGTTTATTCACTCAGTTCAGTGTAATTTCTTTCGTGTTATTTATGAATTCTGTGTTGTCTAAATCAGAGCAATATTGGCTAGTTGAAGGTAATGTGGGCCAGTACTCAAAAACACCAGTGCACAGGTTTAGTGTATGAACTACGTCTATTAAAATGCATTAAAAACCATCCAATTACATTGTTTGGAATATGCTTCACAATGATCAGTATAGATGATTATTCGTTATAGCAGTTACTAAAAATATTATAGTAAATCTCCCAACTCTTCCCAAAATTTGTTGCTGATGCGAGTGATAGACAACTGGAAGAAGGGAGACACATCAAGCTGAACAATGTTGGCTCTGCTGATTGGCTCAGCATGTTAGAAAAACTCAAATTTGCTCGAGTTTGTTTGTGAAGTGCAGCGTAGTTTCATACCAATCAAGATACTTAATTTGTAAGGTAAATTGTTAAATCATCTATACAATGTTAACTCATATATCTCTTGGGTATCTAACTACTGAATTGCATTTCGATGTTGTTTCTAAATTCTGGTAAATTTCTTTGTTTTATAGGTTTTACATGTCAAAAGTAGACCTACGTTAAGTGAAATGTAGATTTAGGTAATTCAAATGTGTCTTGGTAACTCAAATGTAGATTTAGGTAGTTCAAATGTGTCTTGGTAACTCAAATGTAGATTTAGGTAGTTCAAATGTGTTAACAATGTCAAGTCAAATGTGACATTGGTATCTCAAATGTGGATAGGTGATAAAGCTTAAAGATGTTAAATTTAATCTCCTTTAATCTTAATTTAATAATTGCTGTGAAAATAATAACTTTATAGGTCTACTAGTAGTTTACTAATATTCTGTAAACTTTACATACCATTGGAACTGTTAGAGAAAACAATACATTCTTAAAATAAACAATGTTTCTTGAGAGAAACTAATTCATTAATGCAGTGCTAATGCATTACTTAAAAAACTAATTAGTGATTCACTGTTCTTTGGGAAGGGATAAACAACACATTTTTCAAAGTTATGAAAGAGGTGATGACTATCTTTGGTTTATCTTTTTCTAATTTGCACTTAAATAACTTAATTACCTATTTATTCAAAGTAATGCATCTACATTTGGCTTACCTAAGTCACATTTGAGTTACCAAAACACATTCGAAATTCCTATGTCCACATTTGACTTACCTAAGTCACATTTGAGTTACCAAAACACATTCGAAATTCCTATGTATACATTTGACTTACCTAAGTCACATTTGAGTTAGCAAAACACATTCGAAATTCCTATGTCTACATTTGACTTACCTAAGTCACATTTGAGTTAGCAAAACACATTCGAAATTCCTATGTCTACATTTGACTTACCTAAGTCACATTTGAGTTACCAAAACACATTCGAAATTCCTATGTCTACATTTGACTTACCTAAGTCACATTTGAAGTTTCCTGTGTCTACATTTGACGTGTAAAACCTATAGATGCCTTGGCAATTAACAGTTTGTTCGAAACCAGTCGACAATGAATTCCATTTTGATGTGATCACATGATCCCTTACAACTTCATTTTCGAAAATTGGTTTAGAGGTTACTTAGCACATATTAGTCTTTATGTTGCTGCAAAATGTTTTGAGACTCAAAGAGATGCCTACTTACTTTTCCATCTTTGCCTTCCTTTACTAGCGTGCTTGCATTCACAGTAACAATGCTTCCATCAGCAGTGATTAGAGTGGCACCCAGAAGGTTGTCAGCACCTAATCCAAGTGTTCTAGTGTTTGGACTGTGTCCGCCACCCATCAGAAAACCACCCATTGTAACAGTGGGACCACTCCCACCAGCTGCTAGTAATCCATTTTCGTGGGCCTGCAAATTTGGAAGAGTTAATAGGTGGAAGAATGAACATCTGCAGCAGGAGTAAGCAACAACATCAGCAACATCAGCAGCATCATAGCCGCAAAGGCAACCACAATGACACTGACGATGACAACGGTAATGGAAATGACTTTTTCAGTGTATAAACTTAGCTAAATTTTATTTACAAAAAAATTGTGCTTCAAAATCAAGACTTTTTGTTAAACAAGGCTTCTTATGAACTGTAGTACTAACCACTTCATGTAGCTGGTAATTTGTGACGCCAGGCTGCGCCACTACGTAAGCTCCTGTATTTGGCGACACCTCGTAGTCGTTTGTGTAAACTGTGGCTGCCTTCATCTCACTCAAGTTAATTATAACACCATCATCATTTGCTGAACGTCCAATGTAGGAGTGACCAGACGAATATGCCGTCATTTTAATGTTGAACTTCAAAGCGAACAAGACTGCCTTTTGCACGTCACTCGTTTCAGTTGCTAATACAATCAGTGCTGGTTGCCTTTAATTACGAAAAACAAAGGGTTAATTAGATAGTTAACAAATACGAAACGAATCAAGAAAAAACATAGCAGAGGAAGAGTTTGGCTTCTGATCTTTGACTTTAGAAAATGTATCAATTTCAGCATCAGATGTGCTACCTTCTTATAAAAAATCTCCAGCAACATAGTAGCTTGTATCGTTTAATCTGTAAACAAATTCAAATTCAAATTCAGTTTATTTCACCAGCAAACTACAATAACTATAAATATACTTGTACAACATCTTGTATAAATGAAAACAGCAAAAAAAAAATGAAATGAAATTAACTGTGCTCCCTAGAAATACCATATTAAGATGCTGAAGTTTGCTGGATGGCAGCTAAAAGGGGGACCTTGTTAAGCCACCTTGAAATGTGAAACAGAGAATGAAGATGATGAAAGAAGACGAGAATAAAGAAGAGCTATGTTGCAGTTATTAGAAAGAAAACAGAAGGAAAGAAGAAGAAAAAGGAAAACATAAAATAAGAAAACAATGAGCATGTTCAAATTAGCTGCAACTGATTTTTTGACAGGAAACCATCAGTGGGTGAAATTTGTTCAGATTCACAGAGATATTTATAGCAAACTGTTCTTATTAACTGTAACAACTTTTTAAGTAAATTATAAAATGTAATCTCTAGCCTAATTAATCAAATCTCTTTAACAAACAAAGGTTCAAGATTTAAGAAATTAATAACTAAGTTACATGGTGATCTTCTATAAGTGTAATCAATGCATATTATAACGACCCTAAAGAATCTATAGCTGAAGTGTGTGTGAATGGCTGAGTAACTTCAGTCTACAGGTAACTGAGATAACAGATACAGTATGTACAGATAACAGTCAAAAGGAAACCAAATTATACCAGAAAAGAGGGGGACAATACAAGATTAAATCAGCACATCAGATGTACAGTATTCAGTAGTGCTTGACAATACAATTACGGATAATATAAGAATAACAGCAGTTCCTTTACCTCTTCGCCATAGTTATTATTCATTTCTCATAAACAAAAAATCAATTGGATACCTAGAAAATTGCTAGTTCTGTACCTGTCAGGGTGAAAATTGGCAAAGCAGCAGCAGTATTTAGGAAGATGGGAAAAATCTGGGCAAACAAGAAAATCAAGCTTCGTTTGCACGACACCATTGTGCTGCCAACGGCTCTTTATGCCAGCGAAACCTGGAAAGTTACAGCAGTGATATCAAAGAAACTGGACGTCTTCCACCATAAATGTCTTCGGAAAATCCTAAAAAATATTCTATCGCAACCATGTTACCAATGTGGAAGTCCTACAGCAGGCGCAGTCAAGGCCGTTGCACGAAATAGTTGCAGAGAGAAGGCTGAGATTGGCTGGACATATTCTACGCCTACCAGAACAACGCCACTGGTGGAACCACCTGGTGGAAAAAGGAAGAGGTCGGCCAAAAACAACATGGCGCAGATCTTTCAAAGAAGACCTTCAAGCTATGAACAGACGTTGGGAGAACATCGAAAGAGAAGCCGCCGATAGAACCCAGTGGAAAATGCTGTCTGCCCAATGTGCATCCGTGCACGGGAAGGACTAAGGTCTAAGGTGCCTGTTAATATGTCTAAGTTCTCTGTACTTTCTCTGAAACGCTGATATCTATCTGAATGCCCACGTCAGAATTCATCAACTCTGGTAATGCTTTCACCTTTTTCTGCTTCTGTGCTAATTATTTACTTTAGATTCAGTTAAGGAGCTATTTGTACTACCTACGTTTGTAGTATTTAATATGCAGTCTACTATATACAAGTACTGACTTAGACTTTGCTGCCACCTACAGGCGTTTTTCATGCTAATACTATGTACAAGTACTGACTTAGACTTTGCTGCCACCTACAGGCGTTTTTGATGCTAATACTATGTACAAGTACTGACTTAGACTTTGCTGGGACAAACAACAAACACACCCCACCACACACAAACCAACAAAACACCCCACCACACACAACAACAAACACACCCCACACACACAAACAACAAACACACCCCACCACACACAAACAACAAAACACCCCACCACACACAAACCAACAAAACACCCCACCACACACAAACAACAAACACACCCCACCACACACAAACAACAAACACACCCCACCTACAGGCGTTTTTGATGCTAATACTATGTACAAGTACTGACTTAGTCTTTGCTGCCACCTACAGGCGTTTTTGATGCTAATACCATGTACAAGTATTGACTTAGTCTTTGCTGCCACCTACAGGCGTGTTTGATGCTGATACTATGTACAAGTACTGACTTAGTCTTTGCTGCCACCTACAGGCGTTTTTGATGCTAATACTATGTACAAGTACTGACTTAGTCTTTGCTGCCATCACACACAAACAACAAACACAACTTTGCTGCCACCTACAGGCGTTTTTGATGCTAATACCATGTACAAGTATGACTTAGTCTTTGCTGCCACCTACAGGCGTTTTTGATGCTAATACCATGTACAAGTACTGACTTAGTCTTTGCTGCCACCTACAGGCGTTTTTGATGCTAATACTATGTACAAGAACTGACTTAGACTTTGCTGCCACCTACAGGCGTTTTTGATGCTAATGCTATGTACAAGTACTGACTTAGTCTTTGCTGCCATCTACAGGCGTGTTTGATGCTAATTCTACAATGGCTGCCAGAGTTCAATTTATTACTTTCTAAATCTTTTTTCTTGAAATAGAGAAAAACTATAACACAATTTTCTGTAGGTAAATAAGCGAAGCAGGTTTATGAATTTGGTTCAACTAGTAATCTGTAATGTAATGTTACCGACGTTTGTATCCCTTTTTGCTGACCACGTGACTGCACTCGTGACGTCATTCGTCTTGCGCAACGAAAAATGGCGGTTCTTCAAAATTTATTACCGCAAACAACGAAGTGGTAACAAAAATCAAAAGAAACGAGTTTTACAGTAAATTTATAATAAAATAAATTTAATATTCTTAATGAGTCTAAGATTTTAAGTTGTGAAATTTTATATTATAGTGAGGGTTTAGTTTGACAGTAACTGCAAACAATGAATTCAATAAACTGCTTTGCTTTTCGAACCATAGTGTATACTGGGTTTTATGGCAATAACTGACGCACAGTGTGAACGGGGTTTTAGATTTCAGTAATTAGATTAAGCGCAAGAGAGTCATTTGGATTATTACAAGAAGCAGACTGTAGTACAGTCAAAGACTGCCATATTCCAACAAAATATTCTAGTGTTTTATACGTCATTTCTATTAAAAAAAATAAAAAAGGCCATTTTACAAATTTGCCTTTAATTCTGTAGTTCTAGACTTTACTAAACACAAACATTAAGTAAACCTAATTTGGTAATTCACTAATTTATACCACGTTCTATCGTTTATAAGATTGTCATTAATTAAACTAAAATGTTCAAAGTGATCAGTTCATAATAATTCAAAATAATACAAAATGATGTATTTACTTACATCGTATGTCTCCATAAAGCAAATCTAGTATTTACCAATATATCTGACAAATTATGTCACTATCATACTGTGAAAAACTACTTTTAAAGAAGCCTGTTAACGTCTACCAACTAACTCACTTGCCCAGGTAGAAACAGATCTGCACAGGTGAGTGATCGTGGTCACGTGACCAACGAGATACTTGACGAAATTTCCTACATAGACTAAAGTTCCACGAGCACTCTTGCTTAAGTTGTATTCTTCTAATAGTAACTAGTTTTTTCTGTAATATTTGTACCTTATAATTATAATTTTCCAACTCTCTCGTACTTGCCTTGTTCTTATGCATTTCTTCCTTTTTGCGGAGCACTCACATTTTTGTTAACAACTGCAAATACTTACCTTTTTTCTCTCGGATTGTTCATGTGATTTTCCTCCTGGAAAAGAGCTCCCATGTCTCTCGTTAAGACAGATGCTTCGTCAGAAAGATCTTGGCGGAACGCATCAATTTCTGCATCAGAGGGCCAACACGACTGAGACGGGGTGCAGTATTCAGCATTGGTTGACTGTAGAATTATGGCTAGTGTAAAAATCAGCAGTTTGTTCGCCATAGTTATTATGTTCTGACAAGCGAAACGGAAATCAATGACTCCTGAAAACAGGATGAAAATGTTTATTAAAATTAAGCATTAAATAGTGCAGGTGAGAGAAACAGGGACAGTAAGAGAGAGAGAGAGAGAGAGAAAGAGAGAGAGAGAGAGAGAGAGAGAGAGAGAGAGAGAGAGAGAGAGAGAGAGAGGTAGAGAGAGAGAGAGAGAGAGAGAGACAGAGAGAGAGAGAGAGAGAGAGAGAGAGAGAGAGAGAGAAAGAAAAAGAGAAGAAAGAGAGAAGACAGATAGAGAGAGAGAGAAAAAGAGAGAGAGAGAGAGAGAGAGAGAGAGAGAGAGAGACAGAGAGAGAAGAGAGAGACAGAGAGAGAAGAGAGAGAGAGAGAGAGAGAGAGAGAGAGAGAGAGAGAGAGAGAGAGAGGGGTAGATAGAGAGAGAAGAAAAAGAAGAGAGAAGGGAAGAGGAGAGAGAGACAGAGAGAGATAGAGAGACAGAGAGAGAGAGAGAGAGAGAGAGAGAGAGACAGAGAGAGAGAGAGAGAGAGACAGAGATGCAGAGAAAAGAGAGAGAGAGAGATGAAAAGAAAGAGTAAAAAGAGAAAGAGACATGCAGAGAGAGAAGAAAGGGAAGAGAGAAGGGAAGAGAGAGAGAGAGAGAGAGAGAGAGAGAGAAACAGAAAGAGAAACAGTGAGAAAGGAGAGAAAAGAAGCAGGGAGAGGAGAGAGAGAAACAGAAAGAGAAACAGTGAGAAAGGAGAGAAAAGAAGCAGGGAGAGGAGAGAGAGAGAGAGAGAGAGAGAGAGAGAGAGGGGTAGAGGGAAAGGGAGAGGGGGGTATTGTATCACTACTGATTCAGAAAATAAAGCTTATGAGATATAAAACGAAACTCACCTGTATTCTACTTGATTTATCAGTGTCTTAGCACTTACCATTAGAACTTCTTCATACATAGCAAAATAACTTATTAGTAGTTAAAGGAGGGAGTTAGCAAAAACTCTATATGTTAACAAATTAGCCACCCTTTTAGTTAAAGTTATTACAAAAAAAAATATAGGGACTATTTAAGCTGCGATGAAACAAAAAAAATCCTGCCAAACTGAAAATATAATAATGAAAGAATGATAATAAAAAAGAATCAAAGTAGTTTTAATTAGCAAAGCAATACACAAAAATAAAAAAACAAAAGCAAACATAAGCAAAACGAATTTTATATATATATATGTATATATTGTATATAGTCTATTATAATTTGCGAGTAACATTATAATGTATATTTTGTTTTAAATTTTTGGCACAGCAGTTTTTAGTTTGCACTGGGCGCATTTGCCTTTAACAGTTGTGTGAATTTTATTCTCATGCTGCGATGTTCTTTTATGCTTTTATAGTTATGAATATCGATATATATATAATTTTTATTTTGAATATAAAGCACAGTCATTGCAAATATAAAACTAGAAGCGAGCAACCGGAAGTGGACAGGTAAATTTCAAGGACAAAGTCACAGTTTCCGGAATCAAGCGTGATATTTGAAGGTGCGTTCAACAGTGTGGGTTTGCCCAAGCTGTAACTAAGTGTGGCAGTTTCTATAGCTGCTCTTTGAAGGGGACACCACAGTGTAATCGAACGGATCTGTTTTTCTGTGCGAAGGTTTTCCAGTGAAGCGTCTCTAGTGTCAGTACAGCGGAGTACTAATCTCTACAAACTTGAGAACCTCAAGGTAAGTAAAAGCTACTCCATGTGCGCGTAATGCGCAATTCGTGATACGTGGTGCGTAATGCGTATTGACTGTTTTCATATGTCCATGAACGATGTATGTATTAACAAAGCTCACAGCGTTCTTTCCGAATAATAGTGTAGGAAACTCGCTGTAATCACCTAGGCAACGGGGATTTCCTGTCTGCGTATTGCTGCGCGATGCGTGTTCAGACGATAGCGATCACGTACGAGTAAATAGTCACGTACTACACATCACGCATTACGTACTACGCATTGCGTATACACGGAAACACTTCCATATGTTTAAATTTAAACAGCTGTATACGCATTACGTATCACGCATTAAGGATTACGCATTACATACACATGGAAACGCTTCTACATGTTTAAATATAAACAGCTGTATACGCATTACGGATTACGCATTTCATACACATGGAAACACTTCTACATGTTTAAATATAAACAGCTGTATACGCATTACGGATTACGCATTGCATACACATGGAAAAACTTCTACATGTTTAAATATAAAAGCTGTATACGCATTACGGATTACGCATTACATACACATGGAAACACTTCTACGTGTTTAAATATAAACAGCTGTATACGCAATACGGATTACGGATTACATACACATGGAAACACTTCTACATGTTTAAATATAATCTGTTGTATACGAAATACGCATTACGGATCACGCATTACGCATTATGCGCGCATGGAGTCGTAGCTTTAGTTTTTCTTAAATGGATCTACTATACATTTTGCTGTAAGGTTCTGGTGATTGAAGACCATTTCTTGAAAGACATTATACACGCACAACAATGCCGTAACAACATGGAGATACAATATTGTAAAACTTAGTTCCACACAATGTCAATGTAGGCCGATGACGTTGCCACGATATTGTGCGATCAGATTTCTGCAACATAGATGCATCTAGTGGGAATGTGTGTACACAATACGGTAACAATGCTATCATATTAGTTTAGTTTAAACATAATTTATTTAGGATTGGATCAGACAGCTTGAACAACACGATTTAGGATCCTCACCACAACTAACTGTATACACTATTTACAAAAACCTGTACAGTAAGAATAGGCTATAACTACACAAGCTGATAAGTTTTACTACAAGATTACATTAAACATTAGTAACATTTACAGTAAGAATAGACTATAACTACACAAACTGACAAGTTTTACTGCAGGGTTACATTAGGCATTAGTAGAAAAAGACGGTTAGAAAATATTAATGTACGAATATTTAAGACTGATGCATTTCATATCAGATAGAAACAACTGGAAGCGTTTAATACGTAATATAAAGTCATATTACGTAGTCTTGTATTTCCTCAATGTGACGACGATGCAGCATTTATACAATGTTTGTACAAATAATTTATACAAAGATGCAATGTTTGTACAAATAATTTATACAAAGATGCAATGTTTGTACAAATAATTTATACAAAGATGCAATGTTTGTACAAATAATTTATACAACGATGCAATGTTTGTACAAATAATTTATACAAAGATGCAATGTTTGTACAAATATTTCATGCAAAGATACAATGTTTGTACAAATAATTTATACAAAGATACAATGTTTGTATTTTAGTTGTTTCGATATTTTCATGTAGACAGCCAGTGTTTTAAGATTCTCCCAATAATGCAAATTGTTGGCCCCTAAGTCTATATTGCTGTTAGAAGTAGGAAGTACATCATCATTTTGGAATGAGTTACATTCTGATTTAAGAAATTGGTGGTACACAAAATTATAAAAAGTGCCGCTAGAGGTCATGATTCGTTGTCTCCCATCTCTCTCTCTCTCTCTCTCTCTCTCTCTCTCTCTCTCTTCCTCTCTCTCTCTCTCTCTCTCTCTCTCTTTTTCTCTCTCTCTCTATCTGTCTATCTCTCTCTTCTTCTCTCTCTCTCTCTCTCGCTCACTCTCTCTCTCTCCTCTCTCTCTCTCTCTCTCTCTCTCTCTCTCTCTCTCTCTCTCTCTCTCTCTCTCTCTCTCTCTCTCTCTCTCTCTCTCTCTCTCTCTCTCTCTCTCTCTCTCTCTCTCTCTCTCTCTCTCTCTCTTTCTCTCTCTTTTTCTTTCTCTCTGTCTCTCTCTCTCTCTCTCTCTCTCTCTGTCCTTCTTTGTCTTCTCCCTCTCTCTCTTTACTTTCTCCCTCTCTCTCTTTCCTTCACTCTCTTTCTCTCTCTCTCTCTCTCTCTCTCTCTCTCTCTCTCTCTCTCTCTCTCTCTCTCTCTCTCTCTCTCTCTCTCTCTCTCTCTCTCTCTCTCTCTCTCTCTCTCTCTCTCTCTCTCTCTCTCTCTCTCTCTCTCTCTCTCTCTCTCTCTCTCTCTCTCTCTCTCTCCTCTCCTCTCTCTCTCTCTCTCTCACACTCTCTCTCACTCTCTCTCTCTCTCTCACTCTCACTCTCTCTCTCTCTCACTCTCACTCTCTCTCCACCTTTCTTTCTCTTTCTTTCACTCTCCCCTCTCTCT
>JAQGDQ010000821.1:0-35000 GCA_030141605.1 Tubiluchus corallicola
GGTATAGTTTGCAGAATGTGGTAACTGCACTAGGATGGCAGCAGAATGTGGTAACCGCACTAGGATGGCAACACGGGTATAGTTTGCAGAATGTGGTAACTGCACTAGGATGGCAGCAGAATGTGGTAACCGCACTAGGATGGCAACACGGGTATAGTTTGCAGAATGTGGTAACTGCAGTAGGATGGCAACACAGGTATAGTTTGCAGAATGTGGTAACTGCACTAGGATGGCAACACAGGTATAGTTTGCAGAATGTGGTAACCGCACTAGGATGGCAACACGGGTATAGTTTGCAGAATGTGGTAACTGCACTAGGATGGCAACACAGGTATAGTTTGCAGAATGTGGTAACCGCACTAGGATGGCAACACGGGTATAGTTTGCAGAATGTGGTAACCGCACTAGGATGGCAACACAGGTATAGTTTGCAGAATGTGGTAACCGCACTAGGATGGCAACACAGTGCCATTTTATTAAGTGGTGCAAATATTTTATATTATGAGAATTTTCTTTACACTAAGTAATATAATCTTGTATGGAAAGTTTTTTTTGGATGTCCTTCAAAATTCCCTTTTCTCCCCTTTTGAGATTAGAGAGAAAATAGCAAACCGTACCTGGTAACCACATATGCCTTAAACTGAGGTAGAAGTTCCCCTTTGAAATTAGACAGAAAATAGCAAACCGTACCTGTTAATCACATCTGCTTTAAACTGAGGCAAAGGTGGTTGAAATAGCGTCTTTAATTCACTCTTCAAGACTCCTAGAGGAAGTGTAATGATTACATGACTTGTTTGCAAACGTGTTCCATCCTGACATTCCACTGTTACGCACCTACGAGTGAAAAAAATTCTGTAGTAAATTATCTATTAACAATTAACCTTGGTTAGGAAGCCAAGAGCCATCACCATGCCTTTCCATCATAATGGACAATTGGAAGCCACAAAATGCTTTTATTTAAAATGCATGATGATATTAACAGGCTTTTATTTGTTAAGCAAGTTCACACATTCAAAACTGTCAACAGTAACACACATTCTATTGGTAATTTTGTCAACAGTAACATGTTTGTTACAGCATACATCCTCATCTTTCTCTGGCTCTCTCTTGCGTTTTTCTCTTTCTTCATTTTAACAAGTTCATTATCATTGAATTTGCAGCATCGCTGCTCTTGCATTACCTAATCACTACTTTACTTTCAGCGTTTCTTCCACAAGCTTTCAAAGGCCTTACCAGTAAAACAAATTCTTAGAAAGTAAACCACTTTTTTTATTTTCATAACATCCCATTGTGAGTGATGAATTATAGTTTTTCTAAAATAATTCTCAAAGATATACGCATGTTAACTCACCTATCATTCTCACCAGTTGTCTGGAGCTTTATTGCTGACACCTGTTTATCTAAAAGTATCTTTTCAGTCGGAATTGTGTCCAAGAAGGGCTTCAACAAGTGGCTAAAAGAGGGTTTCAATTCTGTGAACGGCTGTCCGGGACACTCCTTGTATGCATTATATCCGTCGAGGTGGAGAACATCCATAGTGTCACAAGCACTGTCCGTATTCTCCAGGAATCTGACCCAACGATAAATTCCACGGGCAAGTTTGGCTTCTTTCTCGTTCAATTTTAAACCTTTCAATTTCTCTTCAAACTGCTCTCTAAAGAAATGCCCGGGTGAAGAATATCCGTGCTGGCCGGCCGGCAATTTGCTCATGCTAGTCTCTATATTGTCGATCATCATTATCACCTTTTCTAAAAGCTTACAAGGAACTTCCGTACCGTCAGACATCATGAACAGGTCATTGTCATCATCCCAGTAACCAGTTACATTCTTGTAAAGTTTTTCGAGCATGCCCAAAGGCTTAATCAGCTTCAGTTTTGCTGCCATGTCGTAGACGGGGTTGCCTTCTTGCCCGTGTATGAATTGCGCACCTAGTTCAACATACCCATTACCTAGAAGAGAAATAAAAAATAAAATGCAAGGTTTTTAAGTGGCCATTGACGAAAGATAGTTAGATGAAACGCGTGTAACGAGCAATATGTTTCTCCTCCTTCAACACCTCCCCCGGAATGGTTTTTCTACAAGCGTCTTATAGAAAATTGGGAGAATTGGGTGGATGGATATACATAATGGGATGGGATGATATGGTGTATTGTTACATTGTGGATTGCTGTTGTGGGTTTATGTACTGAATCCTTTTGTGAAGTTTGGTGAGCAAGATGTCATCCTACCAAAACTAAATAATGTTAATGATTATATACATACAGCAGGGATGAGAATTTTCCGCGGATACACAGAATTCGGAGTTTCTGGAAGACCAGTAGTGCCATTTTTGTAAATCGCGTAAATTCGTTGAGAAATTTTTTACGGACCCAGTACATTATTTCACAAACTGACCGCTAGTTGGCAGGCCGTCACTTTGTTTACATCACGTACATCAGTGTAACCACGTGTATATCTCTGTGTATAAAAATATAGAATCAATTGTGTGGAGTTATTTGAGTCAATTGCAGACAGTTTTTAATTACTTTTGCATAGGAGCTGCCAGTACTTAGGTGTTTTTGAGACAATTAGGTATCATGTATCCTTGATAGTGGGGTGTTTTAAATTATGCATGAAACAAGGTAATTGATATTTTAAGTCCACTTAGAGACTCTCTATGGTCACAAAATTGCAATTTGTTGCTGGCTCCCCTTGAACTCCATTGGGGGCCTAGGTGGCCCCAAACCCCCGCAGCCTGTTTCAGAGTTTTTTGCAATTTGTCATTCTCATCCCTGATACATACATACAGTAAACTCTGTATAAATCGACCCGTTATAACTGGAATTCTTGCGTACCTCGAGCTGATTTCATGGAATGCATTTTCCCCTTCGTTTTTCTTTTCTTACAAACATCAGATAACTCGAAATCTGTAACTCGAATAATCGTGTAACACAAACTGAATTCCTGGCATAATTCATAAGATCTATTTGAAATTATATTGCCTATCTCGAACTTGAGCGCGATGCCTCTTTGCACATTACCATGGTCACTGCATGCAGCGACATATTTCCGGGAAAATTACAGTGAGCACGCAAGCACTGTGTCAAGCGATCTCACTGTTCATTGTTGGTGACAATGCGGCCGAGAAAAAACTGAAAAACGCAAGTAAACCTCTGGACTGCAGAGGAAGAAGTGAGAGAAAGGGAGAGAGAAAGAGAGATAGAGAGAGAAGAGAAAAAAAACATCACAGCAAAACTGACCTCTGCCAGGCAAGTAACCAAAAAAGTAGCACATTATACCTAACAGAAGATGACTTACCATACGGAACACTGTAAATCCTTCCACCAATTCTGTCTGTTGCTTCAACAATGAGAATGTCATTAATACCAGTTTTGATTAAGTGTTCAGCTGCTGCAAGGCCAGCTATACCAGCTCCAATAATCACCAACTCAGTAGAAATCTGGTAACAGCTGTCCATGTTCCTTTGCAAAAGGTTAAAAAATAAAACTCTATTTCTAACAATAAGGGTCTGCAAATTACACCATAATACAGCGTTGTTTACATTAAGAGTTTAAAATGCTTAATTTTCAGTTTTGTAAAGCACTAAAACACGTCTGGAATGATCATTAAACTTGTCTAAATAGTTTTCTAAACATGAATCTAAAATTCCATGAGAGTTTTATTGAACTGCTTAGTGTTGTAAAGAATTTGTTACAACAAACAAGCAATTCATTGGCCCAAGGACTGAAATCAGACTTTATACTTGTAAATAAAGAATCTTTATTACTTAGCATATACATGTGGAAATTACAGTACACAATAATTTGGATGCATACAGTTCGAACGTAAAAGCATAGCTTGACAAGCCAAATTATGCCACAACGAGTCCATTATCACTGACAGGCTAGTTTTATACAGGTATTCATTCTCATGAAATTCACCTACCAATATGTGCAATCACATTACTTAATTTATTTAACTTAACTTTCCATCTTCACATTTTTTTTTAAAAAAGCTTTTACATATTCTGCATGGTATTTAATGCATGTCGAGATAAATAAAGACTATGTTATGCTGATTACGTACAAGTATTTGAATAAATTTACCTGAACTTTGAGCAAACTTGTCTACACAAAACTTTCAGTTTACGCACCCAACAGCATGGCCAGATTCACGCCGACCTGTAACCAGCAATAAGGGTGATCCTGCCCCGAAATTTCTCCGGTGTTTGTTCACTTGTGATTTTTTACCACTTCGCTTTTTAACAGAAATTTTCCGTTTTGGCTTAAAAATTAAACAGTATCTTATTTACTAAATTTCAGCTCCCATTAAGTTGTGTCTGTCGAATCTAGTCTTCCCGAAAAGCCACCATTGTTTTCTGTCGTTAACAACAACAGGCAAAACAGCTTGGCAACCAGAAAACAATCACCGTCTTTGCGTCCTTAACAACAGCAACGTTGCTGACACCGTCCATTACGTCTTCTTGGCGAGTCAGGGAAGCGTTTCTATTTCTCTGTGACTCTGTCACTTCGCAATTGCTTCACAAACCATAACAGAAATGTCTGTCTTTTTATTCTTAGCAGTTATTATTACTGTATACGAGGCATTTAGTTCTGCTAGTGACTAATCCTATAAGATTTCAACGCTGTGTTTTTTAGCTAACTTTTTGCTATTGTAATTACTGTGATTTGTTGTCCCGTGTAATTGGTTTTTAACTTTCACTGACTCAACATAAAAATTACTGTTAGCATTTCATTAGAAAAAAGAAATAATCAATGATTAACCATAATTACAGTGAGCATTGCCATATAAGGCAAAATTTTATTTTAGCATAGCTGAATTAATACATATTGGACTTCAAAAATACCATTATTATCAATACATGAATTTTCACATTTATACATTTTTTTATTTTTTGAGCCACCGCATGCTAATGTACATTTCCACTTAAATACCTTGTTAAAGCCACTTAAGTAAATTATATGCTCTTATTATTAATAATTCAACAGAGAGGGTCTCATAAAATGCGAAAGGAATAAAAATAAACAGATGCATAATGAAAAAGATCAGAAACAAGGATGATATTGTCACCTGAAACTGAGAAGATGTATGGACACATAGAAACATTACTGTTAAGAGCAATTATATTCCAAATCATTTTTAATGACTGAATTTCAAGATAAGATACTTTGTCAGTAGCATACTAATACAAATTGTGAGCTAAACACTGACTAGTCTGTTACTGGGGGAAAACAGTAGATTAAAAAATGGCTATTAATGATGCAATCATGACATTTTAAAAAAGAAATCCATACAATACTGAAACATTACATAATGTTCATAAATTTTATTATTACTACATAATTCACATGCATAAGACCAACGGATACAATGAAGCGTCTTTATAATTTATAAAATGTATTGTTGAAAAATAAAATCTAGACAAAAAACTAAAATTGTTACGTTTCAATGTCACAACATATTTGAACTCAATGTCAAAACTCAAAACAAAAACGAACAGTTTATGTTCCACAATCTTTACTATTCCTCTGCTGCACCTAACTTTGTCAAACTTTGAATGGTGTTGTCTTGTTTTTCAAGCAAATCTTGGTGAAATGTGGCACATTTCACTTAAAGGAAAACCGGAGAATTGTTTAGACGCAATCTCATTTTAATTTACTGTCCAAAATATACATTTTCTTGCCCTTAAAAGTTAACAATTGTTTCTTATATTTGAATAATTAGCTTAGAAAGTTAATTAACGGCAACCGAACACAGCTATTGCTTACGTCAGAAACTAACCACAATTTGTGCAATAGCAGGTGTCTTAACTTGTGTTCCAAGCACGTTTGCGTAAGTGTTACTGCTTAAATGCGAGAAGTCACGAAGATGGACTCTACATCATATGATATCAGAAACTAACACTGCAGTTCATGATCATGCTTATCACGGCACCGCCTCTATTTGTCGGCCGCGCGAATGTGACAAAAAAGTGCAGTTGCCAATCTTAGTAAATTCACTGAGCTGCATATAACTTTGAAAGTTTAACAAAATTTGAGTATCCAAGGTAATTATTATTTAACCTAAGTTTTGATTTAAAAAACCTCTATAGTAGTTTTCAATATTTTAGAGCATTCTTTATTCTGAACTAACGTTTACACAATCGTCCAGTTTTCTTTTAAATTACATTTGACTGTAGGGAAAATGTGCTACGGATGCTTTCACGTTGCACGTGCTGTATAGATATGGAATGCGGTATTCAAGTTAGCTAAGTTACTAGCTGAACATAATAAATGTATGTAAGGTGGACATTTGAAAAAATGCAAAGCTGTTTGCAGTATATTCTCTGCAGTAGTTTGGCAGAGGATACAGCAGACAGCATTTTTAAAGACTGACTCTTCATTACGATTCAGTAATAATGCCCACTTGCTACTAGAATGTAAATCTAGAGCTATTCTGGCAAATCCTTGTTACATAATATCCTCACCATTGGGTAAAATAGATTAGCTGCTTTAAAACACAAGAAAACCTTCTACTTACATAAGGCTTGAAAAATTCCTCCTGAAATTTTATATCACTTACATACTGCCTTTTTACATAAAGGACTTCAATTGGCAAGCACGCTGTATAAAACACGTAAATTTAAACTCCAGCAGTGACAGTTAGACTCAGACATTGTGACGATAAGTCATTTGAAAAGAGTTTATATAACATTGTGTAAAGTTTGAAAAACAATCAGAGCATTCGTAGGGCACACGTCACTAACCGAGTAAAATTTTAAATAACTATATCTTGTCAATAAGATTAAAAATACGTTGTTAGTGAGTGGTGCACCCTGGAGGGCGAGCCAGTGACATTTTACCAATTGGTGAAAACATTTTAAATAATTGAAAATTTTCTTTTCTAGTTACTTAAGTCTTTCCAGCAGGCAAACAAAATGCTAAGTAATATAGATTTGCATGGAAAGTATTTAGGGACATAATTTAATGTTTCCTTTTCTTCCACTGATTTATGTTTCCGTAGTGATGTTATGTAATGGCGCCGTCGGAACAGTATTGCGGGAGATTTAAATTGAAAACAAACAAAATTCCATTCAACGCCAGTAAGATATACGCATAAAAATGCTGTAAAGTAGTATAATTTTTAAGGCGATTTTTCTGAAGCCTACTTCAGGTACCCGTTTTCTTGTCCTTTAGGTCCACCAATAGTATTGGTATATAGTATTAGTATTCTCCTTTAAGAGATTCAAAAAGAAAATATATGGACATCGTCTTGTGTATATCCCAGCTTTTCTAGATATCCCTGAGTTTCACTGGTAAATGGGGTAGGACCACAAACACACACTAATGTATTGCCGTCATTATTATTCGCAGGAATCACTCTGCTGACTATGTCTAATCTAACTCTACCAGTTAGGCCTGCCCATTTTTCACTATCCGATGACAAGACGTAAGTAACACGAAAGTGGCCGTTGGACGCTGCCTCCAATTCATCCAGTTGATCTTTCCACAGAATGTCACGCTCAGTTTTGTTGAAGAAAACCAAGTGTACCTGCTGTTGCCCTGTAAACTTTTCAATTAATACCCTGTTTATCAAGCGAATCATCGGCGTGAATCCCGTCCCGGCTGCAAACATGACTAGACTCTTGCACTCATCCAAGCGACTTAGTTGAAAATTTCCTGCAAAAGAGCTGATTTCTATCGATTCGCCCACCTTCAATTTACCGATTTCCGGAGACATGATTCCATTTGGATATATTTTTATCATCAGGCAGAGAGAATCTGTGCTGAATTGGTCAGCTTTGAGCGAAGGAAGGACTACTGTAAATGGTCTACTTGTTTCAATGCCATTAATGTCTTTTTTCAGGTAAACATGGCACCCTATTGGCGTATACATCCTAGAACCAGCAGGCAAAGCAAACTCGAATAACCATGTGTCGTGAGTAACCGCAACCTTCTTGGCAAGAGTAGCTAGTCTACAGCCTAAATTGAGTGAGGTAGTTTTTTCCCAAGTGTTGTGATCGTCAAGGTTTTTACCAATATCAGCCCAATTTTTATTTTCAGTTTTATAAAATTTGATATGCACGGTCCCATTACCTTTCACGCTGAAAACATATTCATCTTTAACATAATCTTCTAATTCAAAATGTATCCTAAACGTATGATTGCGGCAAAAGCAGGACAGTTTCAAGTCTCTGTCAGTTTTATCGATAATAAAATGTTGATGGTTTATTTCCTCCCAGTCAGTGTAGACCATAATAGTCAGTTCCTCTTCCGTCTGCATCCAGCGATGCTGAGGTTTTGGATTCTTCGATGCAAAATCTGTACTAAAAGGAATAGCAAAACCAGAATTAGATGATAACGAAGCGAGCGAGTTGTTAAGGGACCTGAGTTTTTGTGATCTTAGCGCGCCTGGAATGCCCACCATTTTCCCAACAAGGCACTTGTTCAGCATGGTATCGATGTTTATCCACCGGTGAACTTCGTTGAACAATTCCGTGCCATCCTGACCCGCGCCTCGCATCAGTTCGTCAACACCGCCGGGATGAAAATCCACGTAAGCCGTTACGTTATAAACGTTTCCTTTCAAGCACATCCAGCAATCGTCCACCTTGTTATGCTTCTTCAGCTCTTCAGGGGTGACATCCATATATTGGCCTCCAAGCCCGGTAAGATCTTTACTGCTTGCTCCCAGCCTCACCCAGTCCATCAGAGAGAATCCAGGCTTTAGGGCTACTTTCTTGCTTCTTTCCAAGGACACGGGAACACCCAAAGAGGGGTTCTGCGATACGGCCAACTGGCCGGATGCAGGACGTTGCGGAGACGTGGCATCTGGTACCGTTAGGCTGATGGTGCTACCAGACGTAGTCTTGACAATTGCCTTATCGCTTTGCGGAACATTCAACATGTTTTCGAGCTTTTCATTTTCTTGATCAGTAACAAGTGGGAGCACCACCGCATGGGTGGGAGATGACGTTGAGCACCCCAGTTTTGCCACTTATAAGAAGCTTAACAGTATAATCAAAATTAAATAAAGCTTCATTACACTTTGGTCTTTTCTCGGCAGCAAATATTTTGGTGTTCAGGTGACAAACTGCTGTCCAATCATCTCACAAAATCTAAAAAAGAAGTATTATAAAAACAAGGCTTTCGATTTAGGATAATTTAAAAAAGTACGCAGATGCGAAATATTTCCCCCGAAGACTAGATGACTGTATCATCTGTATGGTTGTTCATCGCCACGTCTCTATAACTCTGTATTAAACTATACTGTACATTTTGGCAATATGACTAACAGGAAAGAGAAAAACAAAGAAACTGAATTGAATCCACTAGCAATCATTCTCACAATTCTGCTGCTAGTACTACTCACTAAAAGGTGTATTGCTGTTCCTGAGTTGTCGCTGGACCTAGCTTCAACGGTTATTATTATTCTTACGAACTATGCCAAGGTAACTAGCAGTGTCAATACTACTACTATTACTAGACCTAACTAAGGCAAGAAAAAAAGTAAAAACTACTGCTGTCAAAAATGTAGCGGTAAATTACCATAAGACTATAACTGTGTAAGAAACTAGGTACCTCACGCAGAGTTAGATTGGTTTTACACATTCTCTTGCAATAATAAAACATTAAATGTTCTAAAGTAATTCCAATGAAATGAAAAGTATTGAAACATGAGTTTTTTCCTTTGAGAAATTTGTTACAATAAGGTGTTTCTTTTGTCGTGTGGGTTGACATGACGGTCTTTTTCAGAGATTTCCCCTATTGTTTTTGACGAATGGAGAGAGAAAGTGGTAAAGTACGTGATGATATTACTTTCGCTAATTATTAATTTTTTAAAACGTCACATGATAAATAGGATACGCCGTAATTAACCGATTACGTCCCTGGTTAATTAAAAATTTAAACAATTGCACTTAAGAGCCACACAGGCATTAATTGCAGAACGTAGTCATAGAGTAAAAAGTCTTTATTAATTAGCCAAAATCGATGCCGATTTTTATGGCTATAGAGGGCCCATGCCACGATCAAGCAGTTCCGTGTAGAAAATTAGAAATGTGTAGTAGATTTCAGAAACTTGCATGACGGATATTGGCTTTTAAAGCATTGTTATCTCGAAGCCCTAAATCGCTTTGAATTAGGTGCTAGCGACACTCTAAACTATACCACTTGTTCGGTGAGAAAAAAACATGCTGTTGTAGTTGATGCTTGTGTAAGAACAGTTTCTTAGAGTGACCGCGAGTGGACTGTAGATGTTCAGTTTTCAATAGTTTCAACAACTAATTTAAAGAAATTGTGGGAAGATAGCAAACTATACTTGAGTAACCTGGTATGGGCCGCTTGTATACGCTTTGCAGTGTGTAGTAGGATAAGGTCCGAACGGGTTAGAACAGCAACTTTTTAGTAGACAAATTTAATTAGAAGTTTTTGGAAACATTTTGGCACTAGGAGAAGATGTGCTGAGGAAAATAACTTTAGCATAAATTTTAGCGAAGGGGGTTCCAATCAGTTCACTGAAAAAAGGTGAGAGAAGAGCTTACAATTATGGCAGAATTATGTTATACAGCTAATATGTTTTTGAACAATAAACCACGACCTTATTTTGAAAACTGGATGAGTGATATGTATAATTAGGGTTACCATATTGTCTGAGTTGAAAAAGAGGACCACATGTCAAGCATTTGGCTTCTCAGTAATATTGACCTGCACGAAAACACGGGTACTTGGCCTTCATTTCATCTATAAATGCACGCTGTCATTTCGGCATTGCTACTTTCTAAGTAACTGTTACCAGTTACCCTCAAAACTGCAAAACAGCGAAACTATGCAAATTTAAAGAAATTCACATAAAAACAAACGAAATGGCTCCCGGAAGCTGACGTCATTTTAAGTCGTTAGCGAATACGCCGAATATCGACAGCGGTGTGAGTCGTGTGACCCATTGTGATGTGCGCATCGCTTACTTTTGTTCAGTAAATATGTACACAAAGCTTTTACAAGGGTTGCATTTTGAGATGTTAGCAACATCTTGTATTGAACATTAACGAGCTTTTCTTTGTCTCGTACTGTCGCACGCCTCTGCAGTTGGCAACGTCTGTACATACTTACGGACTGAGGCAAAACCCGGACATAGGCCCAAAAAGAGGACGTGTCCGGGGACACCCGGATGTATGGTAACCCTATGTGTAATACTGAATTGCTAATGAGAGCAAAAATTGGTGTATTCGAGATTAATGGAAATGCAGTATTTAGATGGAAGATAGCTGAATGTGTAGACTTTGTAAGTTTTCGAGAATTTGCATCACATTTTACTGTACTGTTCGATAGATGAAGCCATTTTAATGGTAGATCGTTTGAAATGAGTTTAGATAACATTAAGTCAAGTTTGAAAAATAATCAGAGCATTCGTAGCATACATGTTGCTAAATCAGTAAAATTTTAAATTATTGTGTCTTGTCAGCATGATTAAAAATATGTTTTTGGCTAGTGAGTGGTGCACCTTGGAAGGTGAGTCAGCGAAACATTTTAAGTTATTAGTCTAGTTACATAAGTCTTTCCAGCAGGTAAGTGAAATGCTAAGTAGTATAGATTTGCATGGAAAGTTTTTGGGGACATATTTTAACATTTCCTTTTCTTCCCCTGATTTACGTGGCGTAGTGATGTCATATAATGGCATCCTCGGAACAGTATTGTGGGAGATTTAAAATGAAAACAAACAAAAATTCCTCCCAACACGAATACGGTATATGCATAAAATTGCTGTAAAGTTTTTTATTTTTTTAAGGCGATTTTTCTGAAACCTACTTCAGGTGCCCCATTTCTTGTCCTTCAAATTTTCCAGGGATGAGAATTTTCCGCGGATACGCAGAATTCCGAGTTTTTGGAAGACCAGTAGTGCCATTTTTGTAAATCGTGTAAATTCGTTGAGAAAATTTTTACGGACCCAGTACATTATTTCACAAACTGACCTCTAGTTGGCAGGCCGTCACTTTGTTTACAACACGTACATCAGTGTAACCACGTGTATATCTCTATGTATAAAAATATAGAATCAATTGTGCGGAGTTATTTGAGTCAATTGCAGACAGTTTTTATTTACTTTTGCGTAGGAGTGGCCAGTACTTAGGCGTTTTTGAGACAATTAGGTATCATGTATCCTTGATAGTTGGGTATTTTAAATTATGCATGAAACAAGGTAACTGATATTTTAAGTCTTAGAGGCTCTCTATGGTCACAAAATTGCAATTTGTTGCTGGCTCAGAGGGGCTCGCCCTCTTGAACCCCCACGGCCCCCAAACCCCCGTCAGAGTTTTTTGCAATTTGTCATTCTCATGCCTGATTTTTGCTTTACGACTCCTTAGATTAATGTTTTATTTTAGGCTTTTGTTTTTGGAAATCTGAGATGATTTGATAAGATGCAAAAGTCGGCATGAAGCTGCTGTGTCCTCGAGTTCTAACAGGGTTACTAACTAACCAGAATAAAAGCGCTTTTGATTGGTGAGTGAGTACTGTGTTTAGCAAAGGCCTGTTATGTAGAATTTGTGCCTTTTTTTAATAGATTTTCTAGTGTAAAAACAGTAGCTTGTTATTTTTCATATGTTTTACACAATTTCTGTGCTTGCATAGCAAAATCGTTCATAAGTTGGCAATTAAACATTTCTAGTTATTCACATTTTTTTTTAATCTCCATTTCATGAGGATCATTTTGATACCAAGTTCATCTCTCTATGTTATTTCTAAGCTGAGATAATCCATGTTGAAGTTGAGGTGCAGGCTGCACACAGAAAAACATAATCTTGAGAAAATCACTGTTAAAGTTAGCCATTGTATTTTGTTGCATTTTTAGAAAACACTTAGCAACCATACAAATGCTGGTTGCTATGGACTTTACAAGAGCAAATTGGAGTTATGTTTAAATCCAGTAGATGTCTCTTCCTGACCAAGTCTGGTCTTGTCGAGAGAAAAAAACAAAACAAAATGACAGCTTCCGCGAGCTACAATTGGAGTTTGAATATACAAGTTTTTAGACGGAAAAGTTCATAAGGAGTTACAAAATTAGATTTTTAGTATTTGTTGGACCTTTTCCTGATAATTTGATGGTAGAATATAAAAGTCCAATATATTTAGCAATTGCTTTCATAAAAAATAAAAAAAATCAACATTTGACCAAATTTTTGGTGCTTTCTACTTTGAAGCATCATAATGTAGTTTTAACTATGCCAACTTATGGACAGTTTTGGTTTGTAAGTAACACAAATATAGATCTAGTTAAGTCTGTGGTGGTTGCACCTGTAGTAGATATGTACCAAGAGTTTGGAAGAGCTTTTGCTAGGAGAATTATGTATATAGACGAATATTACAGGTTCAAGTTGAGCTTAAATACATTTATTTTTCAACAGCTTTGTTCTTAGGTTAATTTTTTAACTACTGATGTTTTTAATCCTATTATCCTAGTGTGATTTATTAATAGTAACGGTAATAAACTTTTTAGCATAAATTTTTAAAAGTAACTGATGTACATAATTGCATTTTATACTAATTAGGTGTATTGCTTTATAATGTCTTCATTTTTAATTTGGTTGTGAAGTATTGTGAGATTTTATTATTTTCCCTTAATAAAATAAATCATGATTGTTGTTGTTGTTGTTGTTGTTGTTGTTGTTGTTGTTGTTGTTGCTGATGTTGTTGTTGTTGTTGCTGATGTTGTTGCTGGTGCTATTGTTTTGCTGTTGCTGGTGTTGTTGTTATTGCTGTTGCCGTTGCTGCTGTTGCTATTGCTGGTGTTGTTGTTGTTGCTGCTGTTGCTGGTGTTTTTTTGTTATTGCTGTTGCTGGTGTTGTTGTTGCTGTTGTTGTTGTTGCTGTTGCTGCTGTTGTTGTTGTTTCTGTTGCCATTGCTGGTGTTGTTGTTGCTGTTGTTGTTGTTGTCACTGTTGCTGCTGCTATTGTTGTTGTTGTTGTTATTACTATTGTCATTGTTATTATGTTTAAATGTCTGAGCTAACAGTTCTTCAATAATTGATACAATTTTTGATGGAGCATTGCGCTCTAGGAGTGGATTTAATTGTATGTTAATTTGTGAGGCCTTAAGATAGCTCTTACTGAGGCCTCTTGTAAATTTGTGCACTTGTTGTACAATTTTGTGATGATTCCATGGGTTTTGTTTTGTTCCAGGGGTTTCCAGGGATTCCTTGCTTATGGCTGTGAGAATGTTGTAGTTGTTGTTGATCCAAAGACAGTTCAGGTATGATGCAGTACCATATTTTTCGATAGCTTCATTACTTTAGATATTGTAGTTCTCCTTTGTATATATAGATATTGTACTTTAGATATTGTAATTGTCTAGATTTTTGTGTCGTAATCTGTGCTATAATAAAACGCTTAAATAAAATTTCTGTTCATGTGCTGGCATTTTTTTATTAATGATTATTAGGATCATTCGCTCTTTAACAATTGTTCATTGCTTTGTGCAATAAAGAAATAAGATTCCTTTTGTAAAATGTATTTTCTTGTTCATGTCAACGGTGACTCATTTAGTTGATGAAATGGCTGGTTTCATTGTTGAATAAACGCTTGAGATGTAGTCTTTGACTCGCAGCAAATTTATTTTTGTAGGTTATACAGGCTCTAGAAAAGCATCGAAGCACTGTCGTTAAGGTATGTTTTTAAGCTGTTTGTTTCGCGGTTTTTTTCTCCTGCATAATGGTGTAAATTAAGGTACCAAATTACAAGTAGACACGTGCTGGACCAGGCATAGTCACGTGACAACTTAGTCATGCTTTCGTTAAGGTATGCTATTAAGTTATGTGTTTTCACGATTGTTTTCTACTGCAAAATGGTGTAAATTAAGGTACCAAATTACAAGTAGATATACACTGGACCAGGCATAGTCAAGTGACAGTGTAGTCATGCTTTCGTTAAGGTATGTTATTAAGTTATTTGTTTCACGATTTTTTTCTACTACAAAGTGATGTAAACTAAGGTACCAAATTACAAGTAGACATACGCTGGACCAGGCATAGTCAAGTGACAAGCTAGTCCTGCTGTCGTTAAGGTATGTTATTAAGTTGTTTGTTTCATGATTTTTTTACTACAAAGTGGCGTAAACTAAGGTACCAAATTACAAGTAGACACTTGCTGGACCAGGCATAGTCAAGTGACAACTTAGTCATGCTTGCAGATTTGAATCTGAATTCATTGAGTTTTGTTGTAACAGGTAAAATGGGCAAGAGAAAACTACCTTCATGACACCTCCTCACCGTACAGCTTGAGACTGGCGTCCGCAGATGCTACCGGACACATTATTGTATGGAGTGTCACTCAAGCAACGACAACGGCTACGTTTTCCGATGGACCAAAACCTGTGCAAGGTATGACTCGTTATTGAGTTTGCAGCATTGCGAATATCTACAAAGGCGTCGCTAAAATCGTTGTGTGCTATTAGTGCCTTATGTGAACAAATTTTGTAGAGCAAATCAGAATTCTTAGATTAGATCTCTGTTGTTAAATAGGAAGAAAATGGAAAATGGAAAAGGTATATCCCAAAAACATTCCCTACATGTTATGTAATTGAAAAAGAAAATTCTTGATACTTTATAATAGTGAACTGCTGGGCGGTACTTTGTCGAGAAGTGTTAAAACTGCCCAGGTTGGTTTGGTACCAGCAGATGCAGAGGCTGGAACTACCCATTGGTAAGTTCCCATTGGCTGGGCTTATTGCATCATCCCACTTCTGACACCAATGAACTGCAGACAGTACCTCGCCTACAAGGGCTAAAACTACCCAGGTTGGTTTGGTACCAGCATATACGGAGGCTGGAACTGCCCATTGGTAAGTTCCCATTGGCTGGGTTTATTGCATCATCCTACTTCTGACACCAATGAACTGCAGACAGTACCTCGCCTACAAGGGCTAAAACTACCCAGGTTGGTTTGGCACCAGCAGATACGGAGGCTGGAACTGCCCATTGGTAAGTTCCCATTGGCTGGGCTTATTGCATCATCCCACTTCTGACACCAATGAACTGCAGACAGTACCTCGCCTACAAGGGCTAAAACTACCCAGGTTGGTTTGGTACCAGCAGATACGGAGGCTGGAACTGCCCATTGGTAAGTTCCCATTGGCTGGGCTTATTGCATCATCCCACTTCTGACACCAATGAACTGCAGACAGTACCTCGCCTACAAGGGCTAAAACTACCCAGGTTGGTTTGGTACAAGCAGATACGGAGGCCGAAACTACCCATTGGTAACTTCCCATTGGCTGGGTTTATTACATCATCCCACTTCTGACACCAATGAACTGCAGCCGGTACCTTGCCCACAAGGGTTAAAACTACCCAGGTTGGTTCGGTACCAGCAGATGAGGAGGCCAAGCAGTCTATAACTCTTCTAACATCCATCCACGAAACAACAGAATGATGTGTGAGAAAAATTCCATTGGCAAATTATATGAAGTAGATTCAAAGATAATCATGAAATAGAATTTACACCATCGTGGATTACACTAACTGGACCAGTAAAAGTGGAGAGATGACTGCTTTTATGCAGGCCAGATGCTTGGCTTCAACAGAAACTTACATTTTGCATGAAAGGGGTGTTCGGTACAATATTTACTCCACCTGATAAAATGGCATTGCATCGGCATCCCAGTGTGCATCACTGATTCACCAAAAAAAAAACCGTGTGAGCTGTATAAATTATTTTTACATACATTACATATTTTTCATCATTCTCTGTGTGATGAAATTTCTCTGTTCGCTGCATTGCTTAGACTCCTACATATTCATGTAGAAATTTACATTTTTTAAATGCTGGTTTCTCTACTTCAGACATGCATTGGTTGACGATGCAAGACACGTCACATGACCTGCTTGCGGTGTTACATCCTCCGCACTCGTTCATACTGTGGAACGCGGATACCGGAACGCCGGTGTGGAAGAAAACGTACGCGGAATCGTTGATCAGCTTTTCGTTCGATCCGTTTGATCCGGCCCGCATCGTTTGTGAGTATTAAAGTTGTATTTGTTTACTGCGCACGGTTTTACGGTATCGACGTTTGTTTCTAACTGTTCTAGACTTGCTTAATGTAGCGATAATTAGCAATCAATCAATCAATCAATCAATCAATCAATCAATCAATCAATCAATCAATCAATCAATCAATCAATCAATCAGTCAATCAATCAAGCAATCAATCAATCAATCAATCAATCAATCAGTCAATCAATCAAGCAATCAATCAATCAATCAGTCAAGCAATCAATCAATCAGTCAATCAATCAATCAATCAATTAATCAAGCAATCAACCAATGTTAAGATTTAAACTCGTTTTAATTACTATTTAACGTAAAAGTTAATGGTAATTCGTATATATAGCATTTATTGGTTTAAGTGTTAGACAATTTTATCTGATAGAAATTAAATTACATCTAGTCTATAGGAACACAAACTAAACTGGCAAAATGCAGAGGTATTCACAGGTAAACGTTTGCAGATCTAACACACCACAAGCAATACTGACAGGAAACGTTTGCTCACTTAAGACACCATAAATAGTTGTTGTTTTGAAAAGGAGCGAAAAAAATGTGTATTGCTTTGTACGACAACATCTCGTTTTCGAAAGTAGGGAAAAATTCCAATTTATAACATCATTATTATGCTACAGACTTTATTTTCACATAAATGTTAATTGAATTGCAATCAATAAATCAATCAATTTATTTCACTCCAGCAATACATATACAATACATCAACATACAATGTTATTGAAAAAAATAAACAGTATAGGTAAAAAATGTTGATGAAGTCAAATTAACCAAATAACACAGTTGCTGTATGACACCTTGAAAGCTTGGCTTGTTAAGGTGGCACAAATGAGTGAATGAAAGAATGGTTAGGGTCAGAAGAAATGATGGAATGGAAAAAAATGTAAGATTAGGGATAGGAAGAAGGAAGGGAGAGGAGGATGAGTGAATGAAAGAATGGTTAGGGTCAGAAGAAATGATGAAATGGAAAAAATAGTAAGATTAGGGATAGGAAGAAGGAAAAGAGGAGAAGAAACGACCACAGTGTATGTTTAATTTACATAGATATATATTAAAATAGCATTATAATTGATTGGAGGCCATATATTGCGACTGCATGAGACATGGAATCACTAAAATTGTATTATAAGTATGAATCAAAAATGGTCCTTTTCAAGTACTTTTTGAAACTATAAATATCTTTGTGTATTTTTACTTGGGCACTTATTTTATTCCAGTTATTGGGGGCTGTGAATTTAATAAAGTGCCTGGCACTATTAGTATGACAGTAAGGGACATCATATTCGTTGAACCTTGTAAAGTAATCTTTAGGATCTGCTGTAATTGGATTTGCAAAGGAAGTGGGAAACAAGTTGTAGTGTGTCTTGTACATATAAATAGACAAGTGATATATAACCAAGTCTTCGAGAATTATTATACCGCATTCATTAAATATTGACATACCAACAGTGGCACGTTTAGATAAATTGTTTAATATTCTGATGCTTTCTTTGATGCCTAGATAAGCTTATTAACCCTTTCAGTCCCAAATTATTTTTTCAATAAGAAAAATTATTTTGGCTTTTTTAACGGTACTTTTGTTAAGTATGTCCATCTTGTTTACACATAATAATTATTTTTTTCTACCTGTGCCCGCGTGCTAAATATAGCCTGTATCCCACGGGATACATTGGGATTCAATGGAAGCATAAAATGTGCTTCATTTTGCAACTGCTGATAATTTTTTAAAGTATTTAAGACATTTAGTATGCATGCTATGCTGATCTGTACAAAGTCGTCTCTAAAGTACTGTACCTTGCGCAGTTTTTTATGCTATGTAGATTTTCTAGTTTGCCATTTTATCACCATTTTTAGTCTATTGTTATTGGCTTAAATCGAAATAACTATTAACAGATTAAATAACTGTCGGTCTTAAAATTTTATTAATTTTAAAGGCACAAATATTCTTGTTTCCCACGGGATACAACAGGTATGAAATATTTAAGTTGGATGGATAATTAGCGATAATTAGCAAGTGTAACTCCCCATTTGAAATACAATTGACACCATCTCATTAGACTTACATTTCATCGAATCAGTTGCTTAATTGACTCAAGAACACTTGGAGAGTTTAGCTCTGATTCAATTGTATGCAGAAACACTTGGCAATTGACTCAAATAAGTTCGCATAATTGACTCAATTTTTTTTGCTTTTATGCACCATAAGGTATTCAGAAACAACCATGTTAAGTACAATTTAGTTTTCCCAATGCATCTCTTAGGTAAACTAAATGTAAACTAAAATAACTCTATGCGCTCAGGTAAACTTAAATGTAAACTAAAATAACTCTATGCGCTCAGGTAAACTAAATGTAAACTAAAATAACTCTATGCCCATATACCTAAGTGCATAGAGTTATTTTAGTTTACATTTAGTTTACTTTAAGAGAATAGAGTTATTTTAGTTTACATTTAGCTAACCTAAGCATATAGAGTTATTTTAGCTTACATTTAGCTAACCTAAGCATATAGAGTTATTTTAGCTTACATTTACTTTACCTAAGAGAATAGAGTTATTTTAGTTCACATTTAGTTTACCTAAGTGCATAGAGTTATTTTAGTTTACATTTAGTTTACCTGAGACCATAGAGTTATCTTTGTTTATTTATTTATTTACTTAGAGTTAGTTATTTTAGAGAAAACAGTAAACTGCACTGCAATTAAAGTTTACATTTAAAACTATCGCCAAGCTGTATTCTTGCTTCGCATTTTCTTTTTAATTTTACTTCACATTTTCTCGCAGTCTTAAGTCAAGAAAGCATTCTCCTGATTGATGACTTCAACATTCACAAGACGCCGTCGTCCAATGGGAGGAAGTTTTACATTAGCAACAGCATGAGCAGTAGTTCGAGTACGGGCAGTATAGGCGGCGGCAACAGTGGCGCCGCCACGGAGAAGAAGGGAAGCGCCAGACAACTACTGCGGAATAAAGTGAAGAGTCTCGTCATGCAGGAGGGCACAAAGAGGTAAGGAATTGATTATCGTTTCTCAAATACGTCTCTATACGTTGTCTATATGTTTCTATACATACAGTATGGAATTGTTTATAATTAATTCTACTGGTATGTTATATATATGTATATAAGATTCGAGGCTACAGCTTCAACGACAGCACCATTTGCGGCGATCTATACATCAAACGAAAGTGTCGTGCCATTGGTGGTTTATTTTTCGAATCATGCCCATTGGGACGAACGGGGGGCAAAAAACCTCCAAAAATGGCCATTTTTTGGCCGTTTTTTGCAAAACTTATACCTCTTATTTCTGAAGAACGGGAACGGGCCGGGGGTGGTGCTAGCCACGGATAGATAGCACGTTCAGCGGTGGGTGTCATAGGTGTATTTAGAATTCGCGAGAGGGCCACGGCGTCCCATAACTGGTGTTTTTCCGGATCCTACTCGCAATTTTTTCGAAATTTTGACTAAACAGTATGCGGAAAAAACGTCCTAGCAGCGCCTGGTGGGACTCTTGGAAGGAGATATATAGCTCTTTAGTGAGAGGAAGAATAGGGCTACACGATGGTATGGGCTGTATTTTAGGACAGGTCCACCAAGAGGAGCTGTGACGAGTTAATTAGATGTTCTATTTTCAGCAATTTTCGCTTAGAAAACTGCTGACACAAAACCATTGTTGTGACGTCATCCATTGTACTCTGTTTATAGCTTTAATTCGGTAAAAGCTGCTGGCTTTGTGTTAGATAAACAGACAAACACTAGGTAGAATGTTTGCGCATTTTTGATTATAAGTGTATTTATGAGCAAAATTTTTTGCGGGGCCTTTGCTAGTTATTTATAATAATATACACCTATCTTGTAGCAAAATAGGTAAACAGTAAGTTTATATGCACCTTTATAGCTTACTACTATTTATTTTATTATGTTTTTGTAGAGGCATGCACAGTTTAGCGTGTATTTTTTTCACATCAACACAAATACACAATTAATACATTAAAAGAAACAAAAAGTTATCAATAATTCAATGAATAACAAACAGTAAGGTACATAATAGGAAGCAAATTTTGGAAAAAATGATTTAAACTGTCTTTAGACGTAGGTCAACCTATGGTAAATAAAGATAGCGATATCACTACTTCCTTTAATACTGGTGTCTAAACAATGTTATGTACAGCATCATTACAAATATACTAACTTGACTCTCAAAACACTGTGGGGTTGAAAGATAAACAAGAGAATTATTGCTGTTGTACGTTGCTTAGTAAATTCGTATACAGTTTACTTTGAGCACATAGCTAGTTTAGATATACCCATAGTTTAGGTTTGCTTTATATACAAATGTAAATGTGTTGAGGGCAATCAATAAGCAGGGCTTGTTAGATTGTCCCACACTGTGAAAGAAAAAAAGTAATGAAAATAATCTAAAAATTTGAAGTGAATCGTGTGATAAAGAAAACATTAGTGCTACAGAATGGAATGATGTAAAGAATGAAGCTCATATGTGAGATGATATAAAAGATAGATAGATAGTTAAGATAAAATGATAGACAAAGATAGAGAAAAGAGAAATGAAATAGAAAGGAGTTAGGTATTAAACGGTTTTTTTATAATTTCTGCTCTACTTCATTTAATTTTTCATATATATTACAGAAATTAATTTCAGTACTCTGTACAACTACAGTATGCGATAAAGTTTAATATTAGAATAAGGGTAACTTGTACAGGATTGTACGGTTGTATGTTGTCCTTGCATTTTGCATTCTTTCGTTGCGTCTTGATCTAATACCAATTTTTTGTTTAGTGACGTTTTGCTTAACAACTCGTTTTGCTGGCATGCATTAGCGTCGTTAAGCGAGGGCTTACGGTAAAAAAAATCGCAGGCAAGGCCAGTGGCTACTCGCGCTCACTGGACTATACTGGAAAATGGAAAGAAATGAAAAGAAAACAATTTTCTTGAAAGAATTCCACAGAGAAGAGGCCCAAAGGCTAAAGCTGATTTTGCTCTCCCACTAGATGTGTAATGTGTGCAAATTATAAGCACCAAGCTAGTAGACATAACCGTAGTGTGATAACATTAATGATGTTTTACTATGTTAATGATGATGACGGCAACTGTGGCAACGGCAACAATCTTGCAACCTTAATTCCGATGTTTCCGCTTTGACGTTTTTTCTTCTCACAGTTCTTCAAAGCCGGAGGAAACCAGTACACAGAGCGTCATGCTCACGGAATGCTTACAGCTCGTGTTTCACCCTGCTTACCGTCACTGCTTGCTGCTGGTCTATCAGCGGGAGATTCTCATCATTGATTTTGAGATGAAACAGACTGTGGGTATCATTCCGGTTGAGAGAACTGGTTCTCCGTTTGTGCAGGTAGCAATCTCTATTTCTCTTACTTAACGCAAAGTTAGCTGTTCAAGTTTAAAATAATATTCAGTTAATTGTAGCTAGCACCATTAATCAGTATTTTTCTTATTATAACAGGTAAGTGGTTTTCTGAGTCGGTGTTTTTTTGGCAGTCCATTGACCTTAATTTGTTGTAGTTTAGTTATGATGTTTGTGTTGTGTGTGCGTGAGTATGTGTGTGTGCGTGTGTGTGTGTGTGTGTGTGTGTGCATGTGTGTGTGTGTGTGTGTGCATGAGTATGTGTATGCATGTGTGTGTGTGCATGAGTATGTGTGTGCATGTATGTGCGTGTGTGTGTGTGTGTGTGCATGAGTGTGTGTGTATTTTCTGAACGAAGTACAATGTTCCCTCTCTACCTCGCGAGTTTTTGCGGTACTCCGTCTAAGTATTTTTGCACATGCGTAGTACGTATTGTACAGTAATGTATAGATTTGATGAATTTTGCATAATAAAATCACAAAATGCATAAAAATATATTAAAAATATTAATTCTAACATTAAAAGAATTTTATGCATCATAAAAAATTACCATTTACAGTAAATAGTGTATGTATTCGGCGGATGAATACACACCAAAAACGAAATGTAGTACTTGCGCCCGTTTGAGATGCTACTTGCCAACGTGAGATTGTACACAATTATGAACATTTAAGTAAAGTTTCTTAAAAGGTACATGTACAGTATGGGAAAATTTATTAAGGAAATGGGAAAGGGTTATGTATAAGACTGTGGGGAGGGTTTATAAAGACTTAAATAATGTATAACTACTAAAATAAGTATAGCGTCCCTACCTCGATAAGTGAGGTAACACTGTTTATGTTCTGGCTGTTCTGGATATTATTCCATTTGAGCTTATTTTTTGTAATTCGTACATTTAGATCTACGCCTGCCAGCAGCGGGATATCCTGGCTTGTTTGCACGAAAACGGTGCTGTCACCTGGCGGGTGAGAAGAATATATCACGGCTCGTCACTGACGCCCAATGAAACCGGTAAACATCTGCTAGTCTATGCAGTAAAATAGTTCTGTTGTCAAATGCAGACAGTTTTTATATACTTTTGCATAGGAGCGGCCAGTACTTAGGCATTTTTGAGACAATTAGGTATCATGTATCCTTGATAGTGGGGTATTTTAAATTATGCATGAAACAAGGTAACTGATATTTTAAGTCCACTTAGAGGCTCTCTATGGTCACAAAATTGCTATTTCTTGATGGCTGCAAGGGGGCTTTGTCCCCTTGAACCCCGTTGGGGGCATAGGTGGTCCCCAAACCTACGACCTGTTTCAGAGTTTTTTGCAATTTGTCATTCTCATCCCTGGATATGTACAAAAGGGAAAATAAAATGAATCTGAATGTGAATTTGGACCGCAATGACATTAAGCACTATTAAATCTGGTATCAAAATTGTCCACATCTTTATTACTTGCTGTTGAGCTCCACTTTTCACCGTCTCATGCTCTGCTTTCCTCAAATTATTATTATTATTTATTCATATTCAGACACTAGGGGTGAGCATGATTCGATTTGAACGAGCTTTTTTAGTTCGAACTCGATTCGAATCCAAAACTAATAGATTCGAATAATTCAGCTCTTCAATCACACATGCTCTTTGTCACTAAAATGATTAAAACATGATGAAATTAACATAATTTAGCTGTGATTTCTGTGCACAATTTTAAAAAAATTACTAGTCGTTTTATTGCAGAACAAAATCTACTGATACGCATGATCTTTGTAAGACAAATGTTTGCTGGTGGTTCGAAAACTAGTTCGAAAATCTTTCGATCTCCATACGAATTCGGTTCGAATTCAAAACACTGTATTTCGGTTTGATTCGAATTCGCTTTCTGGTAGAGAGTGCTCACCCCTATCAGACACACATATAAAATTATGTACGTGTAAAGATTAGTAAAAAATAACAATATAGGTTAAATAAACAAGGTTCGTTAAAAAATATAAATGTAATATTATGTGTTACACAAACTGCACAAATTTTACTAAAATAAAACGATTCATTTAGAACAACAACTTGGTAATTGAGATGCCTTAAAAGTGTTTACGCTTTTGTCGTTTAGCCAGTATAAGTTAAAATTATGATGATTGTAATTGATTTGTCTTGCAGTGATGCACCAGCTAAGGAAGTCAGTTGTCACTTCTTATAGCTAAAACTACTGACATATGAAGTGTATTTGTATATTGTTGCTGTAGATCGTGGGCTAGTTCCAATATGCTGTACATTGGTGTCAGAAGTGGGATTGCAATATCACTTTATTATGTCATATAAATTGTCATATGTCATATATGCACCAGCTAAGGAAGTCAGTTGACACTTCTTATAGATACGCTAAAACTACTGACATCTGAAGTGTACTCGTATATCGTTGCTGTAGATCGTAGGCTAGTTCCAACATGTTGTACATTGGTGTCAGAAGTGGGATTGCAATATCAATTTAATATGTCATATAAATTGTCATATGTCATATATACACCAGCTAAGGAAGTCAGTTGACACTTCTTATAGATACGCTAAAACTACTGACATCTGAAGTGTATTTGTATATCGTTGCTGCAGATCGTAGGCTAGTTCCAACATGTTGTACATTGGTGTCAGAAGTGGGATTGCAATAGCAAATTATTATGTCATATCTAGGAGGGATTCAGCAAGAAGGAGGCGCTGATGTGATTTACGAGCTGCGATGTCAGTCGGATCCCATGAGGCTTAGCAAGAATGCTCGAGTGTTCAGCATCCAGGGATGTCCCGTCACCGAGACGCGGTTCAGCTTGTTGCTAGGAGACGGACGTCTGCTATTTTGGGATTTGAAGACAATTGAACATGTAATGATTAATCTGTGCTTTGCTGCATTTTAGCATTTTTTCTGAGTGCACTTTGATATTGCTTGACCACTTGTATGACAATGGCAAACAACTTGGAGAATATTGTGCAGTTTTTGACCATTGTCCTGTCATATTCTTGAACTGTGGCAATTTAGCCTATTCGTAAGCGAACAATATTTTTTGTTTAGGAGTCTATCAAGTTTATGTATTAATTTTCGTACATTTTTTTGTTTAAAATTACAATAACAGCATTAAAATTACGTACGTTTGTTACGTCTTACACGATATTAAAACAATGGCTAAACATTTTCTCGAGCAGCACCCCCAGTAATTTTAGCCACGAGCCGTTACTGGTCATGCTAAACTGGTCAGTTAACTGTTTTTATAATTCTCTTATAGTCAAATGCTCCTCATGCGTATAATCAACCGATCTTGTCTCCTCTTCTTACCCCCGGAGCTACCAGTGGAACGTGTTCTATTCCAGAGAGCTGGAAGTTTCCGTATAAGGCTAATATGCGACCTCCGCGTACGACTCTTTGTGATATGATCTCTAGTTCTGAGAAGTGCATGGGTGAGTCAGTCAGTTACGTGTTAGTTTGTGAGCGTACAATTTTTTAATTACGCTGTTGGAGTTCAGCGTAGGGAGAGTTGTGAAATTATATAAGAAAAAGGCATTTCGAAGTCGATTCTTTCCAGAACCATTGAAGAGACATGATAGAGGCTTAGCAATGTTTATCATGTGCCAAATAATTGGACATCCCATAATGTAAATAAGAACATTCTGTCAGGTGTAAATAAGAACATTCCGTTAGACGTAAATAAGAACATTCCGTTAGATGTAAACAAGAGCATTCCGTTAGATGTAAATAAGAACATTCCGTTAGATGTAAATAAGAACATTCCGTTAGATGTAAATAAGAACATTCCGTTAGATGTAAATAAGAACATTCCGTTAGACGTAAATAAGAACATTACGTTAGACGTAAATAACAACATCCTGTTAGATGTAAATAAGAACATTCCGTTAGATGTAAATAAGAGCATTCCGTTAGATGTAAATAAGAAAATTCCGCTAGATGTAAATAAGAACATTCCGTTAGATGTAAATAAGAACATTCCGTTAGATGTAAATAAGAACATTCCGTTAGATGTAAATAAGAACATTCCGTTAGACGTAAATAAGAACATTACGTTAGACGTAAATAACAACATCCTGTTAGATGTAAATAAGAACATTCCGTTAGATGTAAATAAGAACATTACGTTAGACGTAAATAAGAACGTTCCGTTAGATGTAAATAAGAACATTCCGTTAGACGTAAATAAGAACATTCCGTTAGATGTAAATAAGAACATTCCGTTAGACGTAAATAAGAACATTCCGTTAGACGTAAATAAGAACATTCTGTTAGATGTAAATAAGAACATTCCGTTAGATGTAAATAAGAACATTCCGTTAGATGTAAATAAGAGCATTCCGTTAGATGTAAATAAGAAAATTCCGCTAGATGTAAATAAGAACATTCCGTTAGATGTAAATAAGAACATTTCGTTAGATGTAAATAAGAATATTCCTGTAGACATAAATGAGAACATTCCATTAGACGTAAATAAGAACATTCCGTTAGATGTAAATAAAAACATCCCGTTAGATGTAAATAAGAACATTCCGTTAGATGTAAATAAGAACATTCCGTTAGATGTAAATAAGAAAATTCCGCTAGATGTAAATAAGAACATTCCGTTAGATGTAAATAAGAACATTCCGTTAGATGTAAATAAGAACATTCCGTTAGATGTAAATAAGAACATTTCGTTAGATGTAAATAAGAACATTCCGTTAGATGTAAATAAGAACATTCCATTAGACGTAAATAAGAACATTCCGTTAGACGTAAATAAGAACATTCCGTTAGATGTAAATAAGAACATTTCGTTAGATGTAAATAAGAACATTCCTGTAGACGTAAATGAGAACATTCCATTAGACGTAAATAAGAAAATTCCGCTAGATGTAAATAAGAACATTCCTGTAGACATAAATGAGAACATTCCATTAGACGTAAATAAGAACATTCCGTTACATGCAAATAAGAACATTCCGTTACATGCAAATAAGAACATTTCATTAGACGTAAATAAGAACATTCTGTTAGACTTAAAAAGTTGTGTTAATGTCTTAAGAGAAATGATTTATTTGCGTGAAAATGTCCTATACTGTGATGTGATTTGGTCACATGATGTTCGATTCCATTATTAATGAAATGTGTTTTAATTAGTACATGGGGTTAATTAGCATGTGATTTTTATAGGCATCTTCTTTAGAAGTTTCTTATTTATTTTTCTACTAACTGTACATATTTTTTTCCGTAAATTAAGATTTTTGTAACTTTTTTTAAATTTTTTTACGCTTGCCATGCAATTCTGAATTCATTTGTGAATAAACATGCGAAACGTTTAAACGTGAAGTAAAAAAACGCAGAGAAACATTGAAAGAATTAATCTGGATTAGTTTCAGAATTGAAGAGTAGTCACGAGATTGGCTTCAAAGCCATACTAACGGGCCTCCTTTCCGGCACGGCACCTCCCCCTTTGATTCTTCGCATGTGCCCTCCGCTCACAACTAAGAACTGGAATGTGTATAAACCGTATTTGGCTGCCGGTGAGTATGAATCGTTAAAAAAAGGGGCAACACCTTTACCTTCGTATACAGGTGAACAGTGTTTGAGGCTTTTCCTGTGCAGTATTTCTTATTTGTGTTACGTTCATTGTAGGCCCTTTCACTAGATATTGTACATGAAACTATTGTAAATGTGTAATGTGAAATAAATGACTTATCACTTATTTTTCTTCACTTAAGGCTTTGCCTAAGAAATTGATTGCTGAATGTATAATCAGTTACACTGAAAATGACAGCTAGTGTTCTGCAAGAGAAATGTTTGATATGATTTTAGTATTTTATGTTTTAAAGCTGTTTTTGGAGCTTTGGTCACAATGTCTTTGCAATTGAAACGAGAAGACGTGAATTTACAGACCTAAAAACGAGATAGAGAAAAAGTGTGGCAAGGTGTTTGTAAACAAAGTTAAGAGAATTGAACTGCTTTGCACATTTAGAGAAGGCCTGTTAGCATACATAGATAAACTTTCTTTTATTAATAATAGGTCCCAGTTATTTGTGGCTTTGTTTACAAAATTTTCACAATTATCGAAGGAAACAACAAGTCAAAACAAACATTGAAACATGAAACAATTAACGTTTGATATGATTTTAGTATTTTATGTTTTAAAGTTTTTCTTCAAAGTTCTTTCTCTCAATAGAACAAAACATGTGGGCTTTAATATAATTAAGTATGGCTTCGCTAGGGTTTCTATTTTCATAGCAATTTAAGTTGCTTAGCAAATAAAAACTTATTTGTATTACGATCATTTTAAGCCCTTTCACTAGATATTGTACATGAAACTATTGTAAATGTGTAATGTGAAATAAATGACTTATGACTCATGGCTTGTTGGCATAATCAAACAGTCTCCAACTACTTTGCTAACTAATCAATTGTCTTTAACAGGTACAACATCGGGAATCATCCACATTTTCAACCTGTCCACGGGAGCTTTATGGAAAGAGTTTGGTATTCATTCCTGTGCTGTTAGGTGAGTCTTGCTTCAGTTTTTACCTACAAGACGTAAATGAATTACAGATTCGAATGATTCAGCACTTTAACTGGATGGCCTCCTTTCGTAATAAAACATTTTAAACGTCGCGCAATTAGCGCAGAGACGAGAATTTTCCGCAGATATGCGAGAATTCCGAGTTTTTGGAAGACCAGTAGTGCCATTTTTGTAAATCGCGTAAATTCGTTGAGAAAATTTTTACGGACCCAGTACATTATTTCACAAGCTGACCGCTAGATGGCAGGCCGTCACTTTGTTTACATCACGTACATCAGTGTAACCACGTGTATATCTCTATGTATAAAAATATAGAATCAATTGTGCGGAGTTATTTGAGTCAATTGCAGACAGTTTTTATATACTTTTGCATAGGAGCGGCCAGTTCTTAGGTGTTTTTGACACAATTAGGTATCATGTATCCTTGATAGTTGGGTATTTTAAATTATGCATGAAACAAGGTAACTGATATTTTAAGTCCACTTAGAGGCTCTCTATGGTCACAAAATTGTAATTTGTTGCTGGCTCCCCTTGAACTGCATGGGGTCCTAGGTGGCCCCAAAATCCCCAGCCTGTTTCAGAGTTTTTTACAATTTGTCATTCTCATCCCTGAATTAGCGCAGCAGTTTTTGTGCACAATTTTTAAATAAATTAGTGATTTTACTGCAGAGCAAAATCGAGCAATATGCACGATCTTTGTAAGACTAAGTTTTACTGATGGTTCGACGACTTGTTCGAAAATCTTTCAAACTCAAGTCGAATTCGATTCGAATAATAATAACAACGATAACGATGATGATGATGATGATGATGGTGATGATGATGATGGTGATGGTGATGGTGATGACGATAATAATAATAATAATAATAATAATATAATAATAATAATAATAATAATAATAATAATAATAATAATAATAATAATAATAATAATAATAATAATATAATAATAATAATAATAATAATAATAATAATAATAATAATAATAATAATAATAATAATAATAATGACGATGACGATAATAATAATAATAATAATAATAATAACAATGACGATGACGATAACGATAATAATATAATAATAATAATAATAATAATAATAATGATAATGGTAACAACAACAACAACAACAACAACAATAATAATATTGATTAATAATACTTAATTTACACATTTACTACTGTTCATTGTAGGGGTATAGAATGGGTGAGTCTAACTAAACTGATTTCCTATGCGTATCCATCCCCTCTTGGCAACAACAGTTTGGTGAAGAATGAACTCTTGGTAATTGACATAAATACTGGTAAGTTTTGTTCAGTAACTCCGCTTGACTAGTCCGCATTAGTATAAATACTGGTAAGTTTTGTTCAGTAACTCCGCTTGACTAGTCCGCATTAGTATAAATACTGGTAAATTTTGTTCAGTAACTCCGGTTGACTAGTCCACATTAGTATAAATACTGGTAAGTTTTGTTCAGTAACTCCGCTTGACTAGTCCGCATTAGTATAAATACTGGTAAGTTTTGTTCAGTAACTCCGCTTGACTAGTCCGCATTAGTATAAATACTGGTAAGTTTTGTTCAGTAACTCCGGTTGACTAGTCCACATTAGTATAAATACTGGTAAGTTTTGTTCAGCAACTCCGGTTGACTAGTCCACATTAGTATAAATACTGGTAAGTTTTGTTCAGTAACTCCGGTTGACTAGTCCACATTAGTATAAATACTGGTAAGTTTTGTTCAGTAACTCAGTTGACTAGTCCACATTAGTATAAATACTGGTAAGTTTGGTTCAGTAACTCAGTTGACTAGTCCACATTAGTATAAATACTGGTAAGTTTTGTTCAGTAACTCAGTTGACTAGTCCACATTAGTATAAATACTGGTAAGTTTGGTTCAGTAACTCAGTTGACTAATCCACATTAGTATAAATACTGGTAAGTTTTGTTCAGTAACTCAGTTGACTATTCCACATTAGTATAAATACTGGTAAGTTTTGTTCAGTAACTCAGTTGACTAATCCACATTAGTATAAATACTGGTAAGTTTTGTTCAGTAACTCAGTTGACTAGTCCACATTAGTATAAATACTGGTAAGTTTTGTTCAGTAACTCAGTTGACTAATCCGCATTAGTATAAATACTGGTAAGTTTTGTTCAGCAACTCAGTTGACTAGTCCACATTAGTATAAATACTGGTAAGTTTTGTTCAGTAACTCGCTTGACTAATCCACATTAGTATAAATACTGGTAAGTTTTGTTCAGTAACTCAGGTTGACTAGTCCACATTAGTATAAATACTGGTAAGTTTTGTTGAGTAACTCCAGTTGACTAGTCCACATTAGTATAAATACTGGTAAGTTTTGTTGAGTAACTCCAGTTGACTAGTCCACATTAGTATAAATACTGGTAAGTTTTGTTCAGTAAATCTGGTTGACTAGTCCACATTAGTATAAATACTGGTAAGTTTTGTTCAGTAACTCAGTTGACTAGTCCACATTAGTATAAATACTGGTAAGTTTTGTTCAGTAACTCCGGTTGACTAGTCCACATTAGTATAAATACTGGTAAGTTTTGTTCAGTAACTCCGGTTGACTAGTCCACATTAGTATAAATACTGGTAAGTTTTGTTCAGTAACTCAGTTGACTAGTCCACATTAGTATAAATACTGGTAAGTTTTGTTCAGTAACTCCGGTTGACTAGTCCACATTAGTATAAATACTGGTAAGTTTTGTTCAGTAACTCAGTTGACTAGTCCACATTAGTATAAATACTGGTAAGTTTTGTTCAGTAACTCCGGTTGACTAGTCCACATTAGTATAAATACTGGTAAGTTTTGTTCAGTAAATCTGGTTGACTAGTCCACATTAGTATAAATACTGGTAAGTTTTGTTCAGTAACTCAGTTGACTAGTCCACATTAGTATAAATACTGGTAAGTTTTGTTCAGTAACTCAGTTGACTAGTCCGCATTAGTATAAATACTGGTAAGTTTTGTTCAGCAACTCAGTTGACTAGTCCACATTAGTATAAATACTGGTAAGTTTTGTTCAGTAACTCGCTTGACTAGTCCACATTAGTATAAATACTGGTAAGTTTTGTTCAGTAACTCCGGTTGACTAGTCCACATTAGTATAAATACTGGTAAGTTTTGTTCAGTAACTCCGGTTGACTAGTCCACATTAGTATAAATACTGGTAAGTTTTGTTCAGTAACTCCGCTTGACTAGTCCACATTAGTATAAATACTGGTAAGTTTTGTTCAGTAAGTCAGTTGACTAGTCCACATTAGTATAAATACTGGTAAGTTTTGTTGAGTAACTCCAGTTGACTAGTCCACATTAGTATAAATACTGGTAAGTTTTGTTCAGTAACTCAGTTGACTAGTCCACATTAGTTACTCTAAGTATAGTTCTGTTTCTTGCAATGCATAAAGAACTGATTACTTTAAAGTGACTGCCCAGTCATTTTTTATAAATATGAAAGCTAATAACTTAAGCAGAATAGTGATATGATCAGATTCCAGCATTTTAGTGCGGCGAAATTAAGTGAATTAATTATTAATGAGCGATTAATCTCAGGCGTTGAACATTAGCGGAACTATATCTGCACTCGCGAAGCTTAGGCTGCGTGCGGAGAGTGACGTCACGGCAGGATGAGAGGATTGCCTGAAAAGCATTATGGGATGTCTGTGCCTGTGTTTACAGTAGAGTTCCAAGTAGAAGCAGCTCTCGGAAAAAACTAGTTTTCCCTAGAGAATGCTTGCTTGTTTATTTCTGTATAAAGATTTCTACATAACTATTCGGAGATACTAAATGTTCATCAGTAGAGTTCCAAGTAGAAGCAGCTCTAGGAAAAAACTAGTTTTCCCTAGAGAATGCTTACTTCTTTATTTCTGTATAAATATTTCTATATAACTATTTGGAGATACTAATTGTTCATCACTAGAGTTCCAAGTAGAAGCAGCTCTAGGGAAAAACTAGTTGTCCCTAGAGAATGCTTACTTCTTTATTTCTGTATAAATATTTCTATATAACTATTTGGAGATACTAATTGTTCATCACTAGAGTTCCAAGTAGAAGCAGCTCTAGGAAAAAACTAGTTTTCCCTAGAGAATGCTTACTTCTTTATTTCTGTATAAATATTTCTATATAACTATTTGGAGATACTAATTGTTCATCACTAGAGTTCCAAGTAGAAGCAGCTCTAGGGAAAAACTAGTTGTCCCTAGAGAATGCTTACTTCTTTATTTCTGTATAAATATTTCTATATAACTATTTGGAGATACTAATTGTTCATCAATAGAGTTCCAAGTAGAAGCAGCTCTAGGGAAAAACTAGTTGTCCCTAGAGAATGCTTACTTGTTTATGTCTGTATAAAAATTTCTACATAACTATTCGGAGATACTAATTGTTCATCACTAGAGTTCCAAGTAGAAGCAGCTCTAGGAAAAAACTATTTGTCCCTAGAGAATGCTTGCTCGTTTATGTCTGTATAAAGATTTCTGCATAACTATTCGGAGATACTACAATCATCATTGCGTAATATTTCAGGAAGAATCAAACACTTGCGGGGAGAGAAGGGTACGGAAGAGTCACCGATAGAATTTGTTCGTGTTTCGTACCTGAAGCAGTACGTCGTGATCGTATTCAAAGATGCGCCTCTGGAACTTTGGGATCTCCGTACGTACGTCTTGCTTCGACAGATGCCCCGGAACTTTCCCGTCGTAACTGCACTGGTACAGTACTTTTCGTTCCGTCGTCTCGGGTAGTATGTTTCAATGTTAAAGGAAAACAGTACCATTTTTTAGTCCATTTTCATCTGTTTAAAGGAAAACAGTACCATTTTTTAGTATATTTTCATCTGTTTAAAGGAAAACAGTACCATTTTTTAGTACATTTTCATCTGTTTAAAGGAAAACAGTACCATTTTTTAGTACATTTTCATCTGTTTAAAGGAAAACAGTACCATTTTTTAGTATGTTTTCATCTGTTTAAAGGAAAACAGTACCATTTTTTTAGTATGTTTTCATTTCTTTAAAGGAAAACAGTACCATTTTTTACTACGTCTTCATCTGTTTAAAGGAAAACACTACCATTTTTTAGCCCGTGCACCATCTTGATCGGTGAAGGATTTTCTTATTCATAAGTCAATTTAGGTCCTAGAAAAAGTCCAATGATTTTCTCGTTCTTTTACTCACTCACTCTGTCCATTGTGTTTTTTCTCTTCTAAAATTATGTATTAATTTTTGCGCAAGTGGAGGATTTTCTTGTGCTTTAAGGTAAGCATTCATAGGAAAAAGCCTTTCATTCTTTTTACATTTTAGGCTTGAAGTTTAAAATTTGGTACTGTTTTCCTTTAAAATAAATACTACAAAATTTGTCCTTTTTTACACATTTTTTTTCATTGTTCACTGCAGCGTAATTTTTCACATTACAAATCTGTGTGATCGATTAATTTTGATGCCAAAATGTAAAGACGGCGAAAATGATAAAAAATTGGCAATGTGAAAAGTTAGAATGCTAGAAAGTTAGGGCGCCGTCTGGATTCGAACCTAGGACCTTCTGTTTACCAGACCGCTTTTGTTTCAACGTGTAGGAATGGTCTCCATCTGCTAGCGTGAAGAATTTGAAGAGGAGACATGAATCGCAGGAGAGCACTGGTTCCGGAGCAGGAGTTGCCGATCCGCAGGTTTCTCCGACGGGAAGCTCTTCGTCAAGGTAAAGCACCTCTAATGCACTACATCACAAACTGAATAACTGCTAACTTATTTTTTGTTATGTAAGAAAATTGTATGTAGAATGTAAATATGTGAGTGCAATATATATATATGTTTATTGACTGATTAACCCTTTCATACCCGTTGCATCCCGTGGAATACGAGAATATTTTCTGGCTTTAAAATTAATAAAATTTTAAAACTGACATTTACTTGATCTGTTAATAGTTATTTTGATTTAAGCCAATAACAATAGACTAAAAATGGTGATAAAATGGCAAACTAGAAAACCTACATAGCATAAAAAACTGCGCAAGGTACAGTACTTTAGAGACGACTTTGTACAGATCAGCAT
>JAQGDQ010000821.1:40000-91638 GCA_030141605.1 Tubiluchus corallicola
CAGCAGAGGCATCCTAGCTGCATTTTCACATCAAGGTGAACAGCCACAATCAGCATAGCAAATCAAATTGTCCAGAGCAACTATTGAAACCAAGCGGTTGCTAACCATTCACCGAACGGCTTCATCGTTGCTTAACTTTGCTCGCAAAGCACGTGTGCGTGACCACCCAGCTATTCATCCTGCTTGAAAAGTGTTTTATTGCCGCCGTATTAATTATTTTTGCGCATTTGTGATTATGTCAAACAGAACTTTATTGTAAACCAGCTATCTTCGCTCATCATTATTCAAAATTGTTAAAAATCGCAGAAATTTTTGTACGTCTGTAGTTACGTCTGTTAGTTCCTCAGTTTTGCCACATTGCAAGCCGGTATCCAGCACTCAACAGCTGGACCATACTGATGCTTATGGCAGGACTGGAACCTGCTTGATTATCATGATTGATCCTCTGAAATTACGCCTTGGCTATGTGTTGATGTATATACATTCTGGTGAACAATGTAAACAGGCATAAGGCTGCGTGGCAAGTTAAACTGCCGAAAGCTGTTTTTCTGACTGTCACCCATCTAGACTCTGACCAAGTTCATTGTTGCTAAGCAGACTTGCTATTCCTATTGTCCACAAAACTTAAAACAAACAAATTTATTATAGTTATACAGACTAATTTTCTTTTTTAATTATTTTTAGTGAGTAAGTAAAGGTGTTTTATTCTCATAAAAATTTTCATTCTCCCTGGCCACTTTTGAATATTTACACAAGCGTCGAAACAAAATACCTAAACGATCTTCTTTTAGTAGTATCATCCTTTATTAGTTGTCGAACTACTGTAGACCATTAACCCTTTCGCTACGGAAGACGGCACATTGCTGCCTATGTTTTTCTTGTAAGGGACGCAAGGTGGTAGACTGCCGCCCGAGCGTGCTTGCATGAGTGCATGTATGTGTGCGTGGTGTGTGCGCATGTGTATAAATAAAACTAATATTCAATATTAGCGTTTCACAACAAATGGCTATTTGTTTATTTACAAGATTCTGTTTTAGTAACACACCACAAGAAGTTATTGTCAAATATGCAAAAACCAAATCGGCCCTGTTAAAAAGCAACTACGTAGTGAAAGGGTTAAAGTATAGGAAACATTTTGAGTTTTGAAAACTGAAAATGGCCGCCAAGTTTCCTCTCACTTAATTATCTCGCATTCCATCTTTCTAGCACCTGTTTTAGTAACACACCACAAAAAGTTATTGTCAAATATGCAAAAACCAAATTGACCCTGTTAAAAAGCAACTACATAGTGAAAGGGTTAAAGTATTGGAGACATTTTGTGTTTTGAAAACTGAAAATGGCCGCTAAGTTTCCTCTCACTTAATTATCGCGCATTCCATCTTTCTAGCACCTGTATTTTCACCTGTTTTAGTAACACACCACAAAAAGTTATTGTCAAATATGCAAAAACCAAATTGGCCCTGTTAAAAAGCAACTACGTAGTGAAAGGGTTAAAGTATTGGAGACATTTTGTGTTTTGAAAACTGAATATGGCCGCCAAGTTTCCTCTCACTTAATTATTGTGCAGTTCCATCTTTCTAGCACCTGTATTTTCACCGTACCTGCAACCTGCGAAAGTGTCGCTGTCTCTTCAGTATCACCTGCAGCATCAACCTTGGAGAGATTCCTACGCGCTGGAAATGACCGAACTCGCTGATACAAAGGAAGAGTTAACCCAGAGAATTGTGAACGAGCAAATTGATATTATAGACAGGTAAGATAGTTGATATTAAGTGTTTCAGATTCAGCTGGGAGGGTTGCATTTTATGGTGACAAATAAACGCTGCTTAGTACAGTGGTCCCTCGCTACTTCATGGTTTGTTTATCGCGGTATTTTCGCTGTTTCGCGGGTTTTTGCGGTACTCCCTCTAAAGTATTTTGCACATGCGTAGTACGTATTGTACAGTCATGTATAGATTTGATGAATTTTGCATAAAAAAATCGCAAAATGTATAAAAATCAATTAAAAATATTAATTCTAACATTAAAAGAATTTTATGCATCATAAAAAATTACCATTTACAGTAAATAGTGCATTTATCCGGCGGATGAATACATACCAAAAACGAAATGTAGTACTTGCGCCCACTTGAGATGCTACTTGCCAACGTGAGATTGTACACAATTCTGGAATAGCAGCAGAAGACTGCACAGCTTGGGCTGTAGCAAGCAGGCGATCAATAAAATAGCAAAAATCACACAAGTGTACACCAGACTAAGCTACTCAATAAGCTAAGTTCAAATGCCTGAAAATGGCGTTTTTCTCAATTTTATCCAATCAAATCACTTATAAATGTTTAAACAAATAACGTGATTGGGTAGTCCGGATTCTACTGAATAGAACACTACCTAATTTGTAATCATTTAGTTATGTCTGTGTTCATACAGTAGCAGGAAAGTCATAGGTCTTATAAGGCCGTTTTGAATGATGCGGTTCTGGAAGAGTTAACGACAATTTTTTTACTTTGCAAAAACCCATTTTTTATTTTATCTAAATATTTTTTTATTTTCTCTAAATAAATTTTTTATCTAAATTATGTCAACCTTAATTATATCTAATTGATGCACTAAAACAGTATTTTGCACTAGATAACTGGTTTCAAGCCGAAATGAATTAATCAGTAGCAGGGATGAGAATTTTCTGCAGAATTCCGAATTTTTGGAAGACCAGTAGTGTCATTTTTGTAAATCGCGTAAATTCGTTGAGGAAATTTTTACGGACCCAGTGCATTATTTCACAAGCTGACCGCTAGTTGGCAGGCCGTCACTTTGTTTACGTCACGTACATCAGTGTAACCACGTGTATATCTCTATGTATAAAAATGTAGAATCAATTGTGTGGAGTTATTTGAGTCAATTGCAGACAGCTTTTATATACTTTTGCATAGGAGCGGCCAGTACTTAGGTGTTTTTGAGACAATTAGGTATCATGTATCCTTGATAGTTTTGTATTTTAAATTATGCATGAAACAAGGTAACTGATATTTTAAATCCACTTAGAGGCTCTCTATGGTCACAGAATTGCAATTTGTTGCTTCGCCCCCTTGAACCCCCACGGTGGCCTACGTGGCCCCCAAACCCCCGGCCTGTTTCAGAGTTTTTTGCAATTTGTCATTCTCATTCCTGGCTGTGACTGATTTTTAAAAAATTGATTTTGTTTTCAGTAATTTGAGATCTTACCTGCCCGGCTGCATGTTCGGTGTTGCGGAACGCTGTTTGATTACGGCTAGACTGTTCGGCGATGAATCTGAAATCAACTTCTGGCAGGTGGCGCTGCATTACCTGCGCGCGGAGAAGGCAAAGCCTATGAATCAAGTATGTCTGCTCATTCGTTTTACTTCTTGGAAGCTTCGTGTGGACCGAGTTTTTCTCAAATTAGAAATGCGACGGCTTGCTGTTAGCGGAAATTTACACAAAATGTCAAATTTTTTCTAATTATTTTGATATTTGTTTATTTTGTGCAAAAAAATCATGCAGAAATACTGCTAGTGCTATTCTTACAGAAAGTACAGACTAACACATTTGTATAGTAATAGAAATTTATTGATTTTTGGCCAATATGATTTATAGTAGAAGTATAGTAGTAGTAGTTACTAGCTGCTAAATACCTTGTCTTTTCCTTTAATCAGTTTGTAAAATAAGCTCTTTTCTCCAGAGTAAAGGCTTGACAGTTGTCCGCTGTTCGAACGACATCTTTGTTCCTCGCGACACATCGGCACATGATGTCGCTGACCTCGTGGACCTTGACAACAAAGAGTTGACAGAACAGGAGGAGGCGCTCATGTTGTGGAACACATTGAGGGGACCTCCTCTTGACACGTGCTGGGACATCATGACTGACTTTGAAACTTATCAGGTGAGAGAGACCTTGTTGTCCACATCTTCATCCTTTAGAGACTTAAAAATAAGGCCTTTGTGTGTGTTCAAAGAACTTTCACTACTTATATGTTGTCTTTACTTTAATTTTATGCGTAGAAACAATCATGTACATAGAAACATATAAAAACGTGTCGAAACATGGAGAAACAAATACGTATTTAGAAACATGTCGAAACATGGAGAAACAAATACGTAGGTAGAAACATACAGAAACATGTAGAAACAAATACGTAGGTAGAAACATACAGAAACATGTAGAAACAAATACGTAGGTAGAAACATACAGAAACATGGAGAAACAAATACGTAGGTAGAAACATGGAGAAACAAATACGTAGGTAGAAACATACAGAAACGTGGAGAAACAAATACGTAGGTAGAAACATACAGAAACATGGAGAAACAAATACGTAGGTAGAAACATGGAGAAACAAATACGTAGGTAGAAACATACAGAAACATGGAGAAACAAATACGTAGGTAGAAACATACAGAAACGTGGAGAAACAAATACGTAGGTAGAAACATACTGAAACATGTAGAAACAAATACGTAGGTAGAAACATGTGGAAACATGTAGAAGCATGAAGAAACAAATATGTAGGTAGAAACATACAGAAACGTGGAGAAACAAATACGTAGGTAGAAACATACTGAAACATGTAGAAACAAATACGTAGGTAGAAACATGTGGAAACATGTAGAAACATGAAGAAACAAATATGTAGGTAGAAACATACAGAAACATGGAGAAACAAATACGTAGGTAGAAACATACAGAAACATGGAGAAACAAATACGTAGGTAGAAACATACAGAAACATGTAGAAACAAATACGTAGGTAGAAACATGTGGAAACATGTAGAAACATGTAGAAACAAATACGTAGGTAGAAACATACAGAAACATGTAGAAACAAATACGTAGGTAGAAACATGTGGAAACATGTAGAAACATGTAGAAACAAGTACGTAGGTAGAAACATACAGAAACATGGAGAAACAAATACGTAGGTAGAAACATACAGAAACATGGAGAAACAAATACGTAGGTAGAAACATACTGAAACATGTAGAAACATATACATAGAAACAATCACGTAAATGGAAACATATAGAAACATGTAGAAACATATATGTGGAAATAATCATATAGGTAGAAACATATAGAAACATATACATAGAAACAATCACGTAAATGGAAACATATGTGTAGAAACAATCACGTAAGTAGAAACATATAGAAACACGCAAACATGTATAAACAAATGTGTAGAGACAATCACATAAGTAGAAACATATAGAAACATGTAGAAACATATACGAAGAAAAATATAAAATGACCGATGTCGAAATCTTCACCATTGCAAAATGGGGAACCAAGACGAACGTACAGAGGATGAGGAAACCATTAGCGAGGGAACGAGGGCACCACCAGGTGCAGCGCAAGCACGCCAAGCGATAAATGTTTGATGAGAATACGTGCAATTTTACATGAATTTCTTCTTCTTTTACAGAAATACATGTTAGAAAGGTTAGCGCTTCGCTGTGGCAAGTATTCATCGTACGACTTGACCCAGCAGTGCGCAGAGGAGATGATTTTGCTAGGTCAGGCCGACCAGGCCGTGCATCTGCTGCTGGAGACGGATGCTGATAACGAGAATTACTACGTAGATTCTCTCAGGTATCTGAGAAAAATTTGTACTTGTTTCCTGCATCCTTGTTCATGTTTCTTAACATCATTCATAGTTTTTTTGGAATTATTAAAGGAAAACAACACGATTTTTCATATCCTAGCCCCAGGGCCTATTTCAGGGGGGGAAGTGGGGATTCTTCCCCGGGGCCTCACCCTCCAGGGAGGCCTTGCGCGAAGGTAACTTTTTGCTTTATGCGAACATACTGCCTCCTCTCCCCCCCTCTCTCTCTCTCTCTCTCTCTCTTTCTCTCTCTCTCTCTCTCTTTCTCTCTCTCTCTCTCTCTCGCCTTTATGCGCGCCGTTTGCCAGTATTGACAAGTATTAAGGACTGGTCTTGAGAATAAAGCAGTTTTTCTTTCAATTGTTCTTTCCTTTAACAACTGTATAACTCCATATTTTCTCTTTGAAAATGCTTCTCCGGCGTTCTAGCAGTTCAAAAATGTTCTGGTTGGCGCCCGACGTCGGCGCTTTGCCCCCCTCTAGGGGGCCTCACACGCCCCACTTCCTCGTGCCTCGCTTAGGCTGAAATAGGCTCTGCCTAGCCGATTTTGAAGTACTTTGGCATTATTATATGTGTTAAAATGTATACTTTTTCACCAAAGTATTTCTGATAATTACATAATAGGTTCAAAACTTAATTAACCTCAGTTAGTGATGCCAATGCAATTCAAGATAATTTTCAACAGCACAAGCGTGTTGCATTTTTTAGTTAATGGACTAGGCGCAGTGAGTAGCAGAGTTGTTGTGATGTATTCTTGCGACTGAAGTTAAGCAACACCAGGCTTCATCAGTAACCGCATGGGTGAGCACCGGGAAAACTGTTTCTGTGTTGTTTCATCTGTCTCACTGCCCTTAACGTAGGAAGTATGTACGTCCAATCATGGCCAACGTGTCTTTGATTATTCAATGATGTTTCGCGTCAGAACTACGTTTCGGTCTTGCCACATTCATCTTCATCGTGAGTGTGGAAGTTGACATTGTGTGATGGCTATCCACTTCTGATGCGAAGAAATGCACGAAATGATGTCAGTTTTTGTTTACGTTTTTTAGGGCGTGTTTGGTCGCAACAATCCGCTCGTCCGGTGCCTCACAGAGCACGATCAAACTGGTCGCTACAAACCTGATAGCCAATGGGAAACTTTCCGGTAAGATTTGTCATTCTAATGCAACTTCTGCATTTTCATTTTGCAAGAATCACACAAATGGTCTAGTCCTCCTGAGTTCAATGTTCAAATTATTCTAAAAAAATGCTTTGCTTTACCTTCTAGGAAGTTTGACTTATTTCAATGTTTTCAAAAAATGTTAGAATGCAGTATGTAAAACCACATAAATTTCATTGTATGTATTATCCTATAATGACAATAAATTGCTTACTTACTTACTCACTCACCCACTCACTCACTCACTCACTCACTCAATCACTTACGTACTTACCTACTTACTTACTTTCTTGCTTACTTGCTTTCTTACTTACTTACTTGCTTTCTTTCTTACTCACTCATTCACTCACTCACTCACTCACTCACTCTCTCACTTATGTACTTACGTGTTTACTTTCTTACTTATTTACTTACTTACTCACTCACTCACTCACTCACTTATGTACTTACGTGTTTACTTTCTTACTTATTTACTTACTTACTCACTCACTCACTCACTCACTTATGTACTTACGTGTTTACTTTCTTACTTATTTACTTACTTACTCACTCACTCACTCACTCACTTATGTACTTACGTGTTTACTTTCTTACTTATTTACTTACTTACTCACTCACTCACTCACTCACTTATGTACTTACGTGTTTACTTTCTTACTTATTTACTTACTTACTCACTCACTCACTCACTCACTTATGTACTTACGTGTTTACTTTCTTACTTATTTACTTACTTACTCACTCACTCACTCACTCACTTATGTACTTACGTGTTTACTTACTTATTAGCGTACATACTTACTTTACTTAACATGCTAGATGGTATATCCTTTTTTCAATGCATTTCTTTTATCCAAAACTGTCAGCACGGTTTGATTAACCCACGAACATTAACTTACAATTTTATTGTAGGTTTTTAGCGCATGAATCGTACATATGCAACTAATTTTTGTTACATATGATAACTAAATAATAATTATCGTAAATGGGCTTGAATGTGACATTACAGAAGGGATTCAGCTGCTGTGTTTGATAGACAAGGGATTAGATGCATGTCGATACTTACAGTCTTATGGTCAGTGGAACAAAGCTGCCTCTTTAGCTAAAGTGAGTAGAATGACATTTGTTACTAGCATTACTGATTCATTCTAGCTGCAACCAGGTATGCAGTTTATTTTCTAGGTATTTTAATGAGGTTTATATGCAGTTACGAAAACCCAGAGCCGCGCCGTTTCAGCCGACCTCCAACCGGTTTAGTTCTACAGTCGACCTAGCCAATGAGAAACCCAGCTTTAGTCAAGCCAGTCACTCAGTGATGGGAGTCGAGTTAGCCGACTTTTTTACCGGCTTCAAAGATTTTCGCTTTTGCAATAATCACGTGACACTGCAAATCACTGGTCGAAATATGACAAACGCATTGCATATTCGTGGTCAGATTGTGCGTGTGCTGGCAGAGATGCTAAACAAATGTGCTATTTGAATTTGTACATCAGCTTTTTCTCTGTGTTTAAGCAACACGAGTTATTTAAAAAATTTGTCTCCATAATTTAACAGTTAACTAACAATTTATCATTTATTTAGTTAACAAAAATTTGCAGCTCCAGCTGACTTAGCAGATTTTTTTAAGCCAATTCAGCTGAAAAGTCAGTCAACTTTAGCTGAGCTAGGTGATTTACTGTGTGAGTCAGCTGATGTAGTAGCAACTCACTCAACTTCAGCCGAGCTAGCTGATTTACTGTGTGAGTCAGCTGATATAGTAGCAACTCACTCAACTTCAGCCGAGCTAGCTGATTTACTGTGTGAGTCAGCTGATGTAGTAGCAACTGATTCAACTTCAGCCGAGCTAGCTGATTTACTGTGTGAGTCAGCTGATGTAGTAGCAACTGATTCAACTTCAGCCGAGCTAGCTGATTTACGGTGTGAGTCAGCTGATGTAGTAGCAACTGATTCAGTTTCAACCTCTAGCAGTATGCGGTTCCGCACATCCTTGAAGAGACAATTGTTTAATGCTGACTGCACTACTTTTTATTGTATGTCCACTTGGAGACATTTTTATTCTTACAATCTTAGCAAACTCAAGGTTGCATAGAATGTACCAACACGGAAGCTGTTTAACTTTTCATATGATACGAGCGCTAGATATATTTCTACTAGACTTAATATTATTTATTTTGATGTGATTCACAGAAAATGTGCATACAGTTTATACGTCAGGCTGAATAAGAGTGAAAATTTTATATGCAAGAACATTTTAAACAGTGATGTAAACTTTTCTTCTGTAATTAGACGTCATTGGCGTAGTTTGTTATATCGTTAATTGTTATTTGAGTTATTGTTGTGTGTCATAATTTATTGTATTATTTGTATTAATGTGTGATGTGTATTTGAACTTTGTAAAGTTTGAAATAAAATATTAAATTTAAATCTAAAAAAACATCCGGCAAGCCTAGTTTAACAGATTACTTGAATAATTGTTCTTTCATTGTACAGAGTACACTGGACTACAGAGACTGTGCAGAGGTCATGAGGAGATGGGTGGAACATTTGTGTTCTCCGACCGTTAACCTCAAGGTCAGTGAAAGTTTTTTTATTGGCTTAAAATAAAATTTTCCCTACCCCACGAAAAACGTTTTTTATCTATCAGTTTTCAAACTCTTCATCAGGAGCAGATTCAGTTTTGTTTTATCCATTTTTTATTATTGTTGACTGTATTTGATGCCAATAGGTGTCAGCACTAGGGGTAGTTTACTATGATTTTGGTCTCAGTTTTGTGTTTTTGTCTTATCCATTTTTATTATTGTTAACTGTATTTGATGCCAATAGGTGTCAGCACTTGGGGTAGTTTGCCATGGTCTTAATAAAGTGTCTTTAACTTTTTAGATGCTGTGTTATTAGTTTTCAGTATTTTAATGTTGCTAAATTCAAATTTCATTTTCTCGTCTATTTTTAGTCGAAAGCCGTGTTGGTGCTGCTCTCTCTTGGTCAGTTCAAGAAGGTTATTGAGATGCTGTACAACATGCGGCACTTTAACCGAGCCGCTCTGTTTATTGAAGCTTGCTTGGAATTCGGATTAATGCAGATAACGGAAGACAATCGTATCCTTTTAGTCTCGCTGGTTTGACAAAAAACGACGTTGTTTAGTAAAATGAAAGTTTGTTAACTAAGCAGTTGACTCTTTGTTTAGCCCTTTCAGTCCCAAATTATATTTTTAATAAGAAAAATTTTTTGGCTTTGTACTTTTGTTCAGCATGTCCATCTTGTTTACACATAATTATTTTTTCTACCTGTGCCCGTGTGCTAAATATAGCCGGTATCCCACGGGATGCATTGGGATTCAATTGAAGCATAAAATGTGCTTCATTTTGCAACTGCTAATAATTTTTTAAAGTATTTAAGACATTTAGTATGTACGCTATGCTGATCTGTACAAAGTCGTATCTAAAGTACTGTACCTTGCGCAGTTTTTTATGCTATGCAGATTTTCTAGTTTGCCATTTTATCGCCATTTTTAGTCTATTGTTATTGGCTTAAATCAAAATAACTATTAACAGATCAAATAACTGTCAGTTTTAAAATTTTATTAATTTTAAAGGCAGAAAATATTCTCGTATCCCACAGCATACAACGGGTATGAAAGGGTTAATTAGTGATCCAAGAAACATCATAGTTTCTGGGGGTGTTGCAAAATTCTTAAGGTAGGGGGAGTAAACACATGGAAAGGCACCACGAGAAATATCAAATAATGTTTAACACATAATAAAAAATGAAGAGTTCAAAATAAAGAATGCTCTAGAATATTGAAAACTACAACAGCTTATTTTCAATCAAAGCTTAGAGTAAAATAATAATTACCTCGGATACTCAGATTTCATTAAACTTTCAAAGATAGACTGTTCTATGTAATTCTAATAGATGCCAGCGATCTCCACAACAGATGCGCGGCTCAGTGAATCAACTAAGATTGCCAGCAGAGCCTTTTTGTCACATTCGTGTGGTCGACAAATAGAATGCGGTACCGTGATAACCATGATCATGAACTGCAGTGTTAGTTTCTGAGGTCATATAATGTAGAGCCCATTTTTCGTGACATCACGTGTTTTAAGCAGTACTGTATCCGTAATCACATTGGGTTTGTGGTCTAATTTAGAAGCCAAACTGTTTGACCCAAAAGCTTTCTTGTTTCACACAGATGTCACCCATCTGAAGGCGAAGTACCCCGTCGATATCTGGGTCTGAAGGTCAAAGGTCAAGGTGACAGTATACAATACATAAAAAACTCTACTCTGTCTGTTGCTGTATTTTGCATGGCGTTGTTAAGTGGTGCATAACTGATAGATGTTCTATTGTTTTTCCTTAACGGTCAACTACAGGTACGTTGATTGAATCAGTTTACTTGGAATACGCTCGGTACTTATCAAACTTACACAATAAGATAGCAGCCCTGCATTATTCCAGGAAAGCCGGTGAGAAAGGACAGCAACTGTGTCAAGAGCTGGAGATATTGTTCGAGAATAGTTACGTGTGAGAGACGTTCTCTTGTCGTGTGACGACTTCGTTGTTCAGACATCACGGTGAACCGCTGCCGAATGACTGGAGATTGTCAATCATTGAGTTTTCTGATTCTGCTGAATGAATTTACCGAGTATGATACTGGACACACATAAATGCTTTTAGTTTTGCCGAATTTGTCGTTATAACGAAATCTTCCAGCAATTTACGGGCGACTCATTTTCCACAAGAATATGTGTGAAGGCGACTGTTAAGGTTTTTCCTGCTGTCACGTTTCTGAAGAAATGCTGTACGTCTTTACTGACTGCGTAATTGGTGCTGAGCCAGTTGTACCAGGTTGCCAGCATATTATGTTCATTGCGTACAGGCAGCCTTGTACACATAAGCAAATGTCGTATCATGTCGTAAGCTGTCGTATAAAATTTTAACTGTTGACGATTTAATACACATGAATACAGCTATATACATGTATAAAACTAAATATCATCATTTCTTTAATAATCCAGTCCAACCAAATAACCTTCGTACATTTGCTAAGTGTTTTGTAGAAACGTGGCAAAAACGATAGCAAACGTTAACAGTGATTTTCTCAAGATTATGTTTTTCAGTGTGCAGCCTGCATCTCAACTTCAACGTGGATTATCTCAGCTTAGAAATAACACAGAGCAATGAACTTGGTATCAAAATGATCCTCATGAAATGAAGATTCAGGATATGTGAATAACTAGAAAAGTTAAATAGGCCTAATAGCTGATTCGTAGATGAGTTTGCTACACAAGCACACACTTGACAGTAGAGACATCTATGAAACGTTTTATTAATTACCAAATAATAATATATATTATAACATACAATAATATAATATAAATGTTATATAATCGGCTATATAATCTATAGCTACAACAGAAAATGTAGGAATGAAAGTTTATTTTTCATGTTTTGTCTCCTCATTATTGAGAATTGCATAAGAAATTTAAGCATTCCACATTATGTAATTATAGCTGATGTGATTAGAAATAAATTATAACTGTTTGTTTGTTTACATGTTATAATAACAACGTTAAAAGGAATGTTATGTGTAAAGAAGCGTCTTACTTATAAAAAAGTTTTGTACATTAAACTGATGTGGAGCCTGGCGAATTACACTGCAGGGATGAGAATGACAAATTGCAAAAAACTTGCAATGGGGTTCAAGGTCGCCCCCTTGGAGCCAGCAACAAATTGCAATTTTGTGACCATAGAGAGCCTCTAAGTGGACTTAAAATATCAATTACCTTGTTTCATGCATAATTTAAAATACCCAACTATCAAGGATACATGATACCTAATTGTCTCAAAAATGCCTAAGTACTGGCCGCTCCTATGCAAAAGTATATAAAAACTGTCTGCAATTGACTCAAATAACTCTGCACAATTGATTCTATATTTTTATACATAGAGATCTACACGTGGTTACACTGATGTACATGATGTAAACAAAGTGACGGCCTGCCAACTAGCGGTCAGCTGGTGAAATAATGTACTGGGTCCGTAAAAATTTTCTCAACGAATTTACGCGATTTACAAAAATGGCACTACTGGTCTTCTGAAAACTCTGAATTCTCATCCCTGTACACTGTATTTAAGAAACATTTGCTTGATCAGTAGGTGCTGTGACTTTGTAGTATGAAGAATGTTTAATTACGTTTCAAAATTCTCTGCATCTATGGTGTAGGTAGTGGGGGGGGGCAGCTGATTGACGAATTTTACTTAAATTTTATTAAAATATGTAAAAATTGTAATATTTTGTTGCTGTAAGTTTGTTTTTGTTAGAACAAAAATGCCACGTTGTAATTTGTTGATTCAGTGTTCCCTCGCTACTTCGCGGTTCATTTATCACGGACTCGCTGTTTTTGCAGTACCCGTCTAAAGTATTTTTGCTCATGCGTAGTACGTCCTCATAACAGACTTCATTATAACTGATTTTACATATGATATAACAGATTATTTTCGCAGTCCATTGAAGTGTGCAATATGCAATATCTTCACAGAACCTCAGAACTACTGCACGTTACACGGCAGCAGTGAGCAGGAGGCATTACAAGGCAATTCCTAACAGAATATTATTCTTTCACATTCATACGTGTTATTCATTACAACACAGGTATGTGGATATTGTGTTTACTGTGTCTTGTATAAGTTTAGTGCCTCTTTTTCAAATAGAGGTGTATTGTGTTGTGGAGATCCACTAGAATTAAATAGAATATTGTAGAATGTTCTATAGTATAGTAGAACAATCTTCTTACCTTGTAGAAGTTTCTAGAACTTTCTATTTCTAGATTATTCCGTGGCACTGATATATAAGGCGGAGCTGGCCGCTGAAGTTTATTCTCTTGTATCCTCGTATTCTCAGATACGCTTTCTCGCTTTCCCGTTTCCGGATTTTCACATTTACTGTAAACATTTTGCGTTCCTTCATACTTTTGTGTTGTAGAATTCTCGTATAATAAACTAGTTTAATTTGACGACGTGTTTTTTGGTTTTCTCTACGAGCCTTCCGAGAGAAACAAAACACGACATGTGGTGTACACATTGTCCAGTTCTTGCACGCTTTCGGTTATAATAGAGCATCTTACTGCCAAAATTCAAGTGGGCTTCAGTGAATGTTGTAATGATGAGAGTAAAGGAAACCTGTGTTAAATAATGATTTTGATTAAATTAATAATTCAAGATTAAATGCTTGACGATGCAAGATGAAACTATCGTCGTGGATACAAGCCTAGTTAGGTGTGGCATCACGTGACCAGCTGATGTTCGACCGGCTGACTCAGAAGTAAAGATTGATGATGTAATCCTTATGCGCAGAAGCTCACGGCGCATTAGGTAGTTAGACAAAAGTGTTTTGAGGCCCCCACCTCGGGGAGATTAAGAACTGACTTGAAGATGTAGGGCTGCCATTACTACGCTCTTATATTTACGGTGTTGTGTTTAATAAATGTGCAGCTTATTAAATAAAGTCTTGATAGTTTGCCATGTCCATCGTGGCTACCTCATATGCCACAAAATAAACAACAATAATCAGCAAGCAGCTTTAACCACTATAATAAACAGGCCTTAATGCAATCACTATACCAATTATTTTACTATGATGTAGAAAATCTTAGTCATGCTGCGGTGAGAGACACCTACATTCAGGGGCGCATCAAGACTTTACGACACCCTAACCTGATAGTTCTGTCCTGCCTACCTCTATTGTAAATTTGTGGTCGTTTATGTAATGAGTACATTAAACAATTACTTGTGGTGTATGAGAAACGTTATTAACGTACTTTCTACATTGTCAATATTAATTGCATGTATTTGCATACCGCATACATTCAAGCCGGCTGTGCAACTGCTGCTCCTTGTGTAACACCTTGCACCTGTTCGTTATGTGGCACTTGTATAAAAGCTGCAAGTTATCCTATTGGTTAATACACCCCTGCCTACATTAATGACACACATTTTATTGTACTATTACAACTGTCGACTTTTATTGATTTATATACAGAAATCCACTTTACAATAATTGCGTAATATTTCTTGCGTAATACCTTGCACCTGTTCGTTATGTGGCACTTATATAAAAGCTGCAAGTTATCCTGCTGGTTAATACGCCCCTGCTTACATTAATGACACACATTTTATTGCAGTATTACAACTGTAGACTTTTATTGATTTACATACACAAATCAGCTTTACGATAATCGTGCTTTAGTTCTATTTACAAAAGTTGTTGTTGTCAACTCGACATCCACAAGTTTGAAAAATCAATGTTAGTTAAAAACCTCGATGTAACCTTGGAATCATTAACGACGCGTTAATTACGGGAGTTAGATGATTTTGCGAAGAACAGTTCCGACCGAGCTTAGTTGTAGAACCTTGCACAACTGAACAAAATTAAAAACGAGTGGCAAATGTGTGAACTAACCTTAATTTTAACCATTTAAAAACCAAAGATGCGCTTTTCAAAACAGTAAATTTACAAAAAGTTGCTATTATTCTAATAATTGCACCAAAATTATTGAGGAGCAATCAAGCGTAACATTTACACAAACAAGTAAAAGCATTGGTGATGACAGAAAAGCAAAAACATAATGGAGGTATGTTTAAATCCAGTAGATGGCTCTTCATGATGAACATCTGTTCTGGTCAACAGAAAAAAACCGAAGAAAAATGGCTGCTTGCACGAACTACAATCGGAGTTACAAAATACAAGTTTTTTTACTAGTTTCTAGCCAGAAGAGTGGCTACAGGGTTATAAAATTACATTTTTAGTATTTTTTGAACATTTTCTTGATTATTTGATGCTAGAATATCCAATATCAAAGTGCAATATATTCAGTTTTTCTTTTTATAAAAAAAGAAGACAACATTTGACCGAATTTTTGGTACTTTCTACTTTGGAGCATCATAACGTGGTTTTAACTACACCAACTTATGGGGACAGTTTTGGTTTGCAAGCAACACATATGATAACTAGACTCACGCGATGCAATAAACAACAGTGTGTTTAAGCTGAGTGACAAGAAAAGTAACTGACACTTAGTAACAAATGTTAACTTTGACAGCTTTAATAAAGAAATGGATCAGTGGATAATTATTTACTTGACACATCGAATGACTTTTTAAACCTTGAAAACTGAACAAATGCAGTTTATTTGCTTACTGAATATAGTTTAGAATTAAAAGCAAAGGTCTGAGGTTCAAATATTGAACTGACTCACAGATTTGATACTTTTCTCATTGGTAAACCAACAGGTCTAATTATTATGATTTTCAGCTTCACGAAACAACAGTTATCACTTCCGTGCAAGAATTTTCAAAATCAAAATACCAATACGTTTTGTTACAGGCGGCAAAATTAGACACTGCACGCCCGAATGTCGGATAAACTCGTTTCACCGTGAGAAACTAGATCAGCCGGCAACTGGCAGCAGCTAATGAGACGAAGAAGAGGGCAGCACCATCATTCTCGGAGCTATTGACATGGCCATGAGTTCTTGAAATAGCAGCTTACACGCATATGGCATTCTCACTTGTGAAATCTGAAAAAAGTCAAAAACTCGATCAAACAAACTTGATCAAACTTGATCAGCTAGCAAACAATTTCCTGTCTCTGAAGATGCAAAAATCTATTCACATCAATGAGACACTTTGGCACTATGCAAACAGTGATATATCACTCAATAGCAGGGCCTGCTTAACACAAGTGGTTGCGGCAAGACTGGTATCTATCTTATTATGAATGATAATACTCTAAGATGAGCCACATTTCAATGCGTGAACGTTAAAACAATACAATGTCAATACAAGTGTGTAATTGTACTACCTGCAGTCGTACTTGACTGCCATCTAGGGGCGAGTTAAAAAACAATGCAAGTGTGTAATTGCACTACTTGCAGTAGTACTTGACTGCCATCTAGGGGCGAGTTAAAAAAACAATGCAAGTGTGTAATTGTACTACCTGCAGTCGTATGCAAAGGATTTTGTCATCCAAGAATTGCTCTAAGACACTTATGAAAAAAAAACACACAATTGTCTAAAGAAAACCGCGTATTAAAACAACAAATACCTGTGTTTTGTTCTTGCAACCTTTACACTCGAATGTCTGGTTTCTCAAGTTGGCAATGGCGATCAAGCCGCAAATGTTGCAGACGTGGACTCGATACGGATCAGAGACCTCGAACAGTCTCTCGCGGAGAAACTGCGCTGAACCGTGCGATATCTGACAGTCCCTTTCCATCTCGCCAAATCGCAGGCCTCCGTCTCTGTAAAGCAAAACAAAGATTCGTAAATATTGTCGGTCAATAGTGACTACCGGCGAAAAAAAACTACCGTGAAATAGGAAAGCCAGCAGCAATCATTTTAACAGGATTCCCACAGAATTTTAAAATAAATTTCCCAGACTTTTCCCTGACCAAATATTGATCTTCCCGATCAACATAAGCAGAAATTGCATTACCAGTTTAAATATTCAAACATTTTTGTGTATGGACATTTATACATACACTGATATCTAATGCGTCGGCACAGTTGCAGTAGAGTTGACGAAATTACACTAATTACATTAAATAAACTTTCATAATCATTATTTTCGGAACAGAATTCGAAACTGGAAGCCTCTCATAGCAAAATTTCATTTGAACACGAATCCCTAAAAAATGTTTAGAAAAATGTCGGTTCACGGTGATTATTTTTGCAACCCTTTGAAATTCGCCTGACTTTTTACCGAATCGTCTTTTCCCCCGGATTTTTCATCACTATCCAGGATAGCCTGTATTGTCAAACATTTCCAGGCTTTTCCCTGGCCTTGGGAACCCTCTTTTCACACCAGATATATTTTCTCAAAGGCAATATATGTATTGCCTTTGAGAAAAAAAAATACATATGCCAGCGTAATTAATATATAGACTAGCAATAAGAGTATGTTTCATTTTAATCACATATACACATGCACCAAGTACAAAACTAATTATATTACAAACTTAACATTCGCCGACACATTCGCGTTTTCTAGAAATAAGAGGTATAAGTTTTGCAAAAAACGGGCAAAAAATGGCCATTGTTGGACGTTTTCCGCCCCCCGTTCGTCCCAGTGGGCCCGATTCGAAGAATAAACCCCCAATGAGACGACACTAGATCGAGACCTTTCGTTTGATAAATAGTGCCGTCAGAGCTATAGCCTCGAATCTTATATATATATATATACCAGCGTAATTAATTAATATATAGACTAGCAATACGAGTATGTATCACATATACAAGTGTACCAAGTACAAAAGAACTAACTAATTATAATTAGTTTGCGTTACTCATAATACCAGCAAAATTAATTAAACAGATTTGTAACAATGGCGAATGCTGGCATTATTGAATGGCAGTCATTATCATTTATTCCACACGTGATGCTTTTTAAAGAGAGCATTTGCATACCTTGACCGGCCCTCCATGGGTTGCCGGTTGAGAATTTGGAGTGGACCGCGCGCTCGGGAGTGGATCTTATCGTCCACCATGTGTTTGAGTCGTTGGTAGTACGTCGGTCCGAGAAATATCTGAGAGTTGAGCTTCCGTCCGGTGAAGCCATTGTACAGAACCTCGTTCCCCCGGAGGTGATAACCGTACTCTTGGAGGAGCTTAGAGATCTTTTGCACGTTGACCGTGTCGTTGAAGGGCGTGGCGTCGCCGATTTCGCCCTTGTTCGCCGACACTTTGCCCTGCAGGCACTCGATGAGATGCCCGATGGTCATACGACTCGGGACGGCGTGTGGGTTGATGCATACGTCCGGACAGATGCCTTCGCACGTAAACGGCATGTCCTATAAAGTACAAAGTTTTTGCATAAATCTTGGGAATTGGTTTAAACTGTAATTATGACTTGACTGTTTTAGTGTTTATACAATGTCTTTAAAGTGCCTTTCAGCATGAAAATGGACGTAATACTGTAAAGAAGCGAAAAAAACTCAAACTTAAACATGTGTGCTTGCATAGCAAAATTGTCCATAAGTTGGCAATTAAGCTTTTCTAGTTATTCACATATCCTGAATCTATATTTCATGAGGATCATTTTGATACCAAGTTCATCACTCTATGTTATTTCTAAGCTGAGATAATCTACATTGAAGTTGAGGTGCAGGCTACACAGTGAAAATCACAATCTTGAGAAAATTGCTGTTAAAGTTAGTCATTGTTTTTGTCGAGTCTCTACAAAACACTTAGCAACGGTACAAGAACTCGTTGAACTTAAATTTAAATCCAGTAGATGGCTCTTCCCGATGAAGATCTGGTCTTGTCAAAAAAGAAAAAACGCGAAGCAAAATGGCTGCTTCCACGAGCTACAATCGGAGATTGAAAATACAAGTTTTTTTTACAATTGCGGTACTAATTTCTAGTCAGAAAAGTGGGTAAGGAGTTATAAAATTAGATTTTTAGTATTTTCTGGGCATTTTCCTGATAATTTGATGCTGGAATATAAAAGTCCAATATATTTAGCATTTGCTTTTATAAAGAATAAATAATCGACATTTGACTTGACTAAATTTTTGGTGCATTTTACTTTGAAGCATCATAACGTAGTTTTAACCATCACAACTAGGTTTCAACTATCCTGACTTATGGACGGTTTTGGTTTGCAAGCACATAAATGTTATCTTCAGTCATAGTAACTCCAAGAAACCACCCAAGTTAGAAAAAACAGATAAACTCAGAAATATAGGAAAGTACTAAAAAGATCTAGAGATGTAAAAGACGCTATCAGGCAAAACAAATAGCAAATTTACTATGAATACAATAACATAGAAACATACCTCCTGTCTGTACTGAATCCCACACGTGCCTTTCTGACCGTGTCGACTTGCAAACTTGTCACCGATCTGCGGCACTCTCACGGAGCGGACGCGAATCTTCGTGAACTTGTACCCCTCCTGGTTCAAAGTGATCATCACCTAAACCAAATTGCAAACGCTCAAAAGAAATTTCTCGTTTAACAAGGGGCAGCAATCAAATTGCAAATACGGGATGGTCAACAAGTAATGGTGATGTGTCTAGTTGATCGTAAAATAGAACGTATCGTGTTCTTTGTGTAAGAAAGTTCATGTTTAGACGACAAGAAAAGAGGTACCTGAAGTGTGTGTGAGAGATATATATATATATATATATATATATATATATATATATATATATATATATATATATATATATATATATACATATATATATATATATATATATATATATATATATATATATATATATATATATATATATATATATATATATATATATATATATATATATATATATATATATATATATATATATATATATATATATATATATATATATATATATATATACATATATATATATATACTAATATATATATATATATATATATATATACTATATATATATATATATATATATATATATATATATATATATATATATATATATATATATATATTATATATATATATATATATATATAATATCAAGTACTAAGTTACATATACACAAGATACACGCAATGCGCCGCTATATATATATATATACATAGATATAGATAAGCCATATATATATACATACAAACATATATATATATAGAGAGCAAAATACACATTAGCTATTTTTTATATTGATATGCATTTAAGCGCAAAATACAGACCTGGTCAACGATGCCCGTTTCACTAGTTCGCAGAAAAGTACTCGCATCACGTTTCGTAAATCGCCGTGGGGCACTCTCCAGCTCATCCGTTTCTTCCGGTAATGTTATGGTCTTCCCGATGATGACGTCGTCACCTGACACACGTGTTCCGGGCGCTATTATCCCGTCATCGTCAAGTTTATCGTAGATAGCGTGCCGCATTCCTGGAACAGACATTGTTAGCACAAAGTTCTGAGTTCAAATCCTACAGCTAACAAACTCTGTTAGCACAAAGTTCTGAGTTCAAATCCTACAGCTAACAAACTCTGTTAGCACAAAGTTCTGAGTTCAAATCCTACAGCTAACAAACTCTGTTAGCACAAAGTTTTGAGTTCAAATCCCGGTTGACTAACAATTTTTAAGGACGTCCCTCTTTTTAAATTTGACTGTTGATTAGTCGCACCGGAATTCAAGTGAACACACTCACCATCAGTTTAATTTAAGCGAATTTATGTAATAAAATTCAAAAATACACACATACAATAAATACAAAGTTCAAGAAAGATTTGCACGCTGTTCTATTGTTTTGAGCGTCTGCGCGTCTCTATGTCTATGCCTGTGTCTATGCCTGTGTCTATGTCTATGCCTGTGTCTATGTCTATGTCTATGCCTGTGTCTATGTCTATGCCTGTGTCTATGCCTGTGTCTATGTCTATGTCTATGCCTGTGTCTATGTCTATGCCTGTGTCTATGCCTGTGTCTATGTCTATGTCTATGCCTGTGTCTATGTCTATGCCTGTGTCTATGTCTATGCCTGTGTCTATGTGTAAGCCTACGTCTATGCCTATGCCTACGTCTATGTCTATGCCTATGCCCACGTCTATGTCTATGCCTACATCTATGTCTATGTCTATGCCTGTGTCTATGTCTATGCCTATGCCTATGTCTATGCCTACGTCTATCTCTATGTCTATGCCTGTGTCTATGTCTATACCTATGTCTATGCCTACGTCTATGTCTATGCCTATGTCTATGCCTACATCTATGTCTATGCCTGTGTCTATGTCTATGCCAAAATGTACAAGCTGAAAAATACGTATGAAAATTTGTGATAATCCACCAAAGTTTTATAAGCATTTTCTCCGAAATTCAAGGGTTATTGCTGCTATACATTTTGCTTATGAGCAATGCTTTAAAATACAAGAATTTAGCAGTTATGTGAACCACAGAATGATTAGAAGGAAATTAAAGCTTTATGTAAGCTAAAATTTACCCGCAACAGTTTCTCTGGTCGGTTTCTCAAATATCTCTTCTTGATCGAGTCCTTTCTTCGATTCTGCGTCTTTGTAAGATCGGTAAAAGACAGATCTAAAAATATTAAAATATTTGTGCAAATTGGTAAAATGTCGCTGACTCACCCTACAGGGTGCGCCACTCACTAACCAAAAACGTATTTTTAATCTTATTGACAAGATATAGTAATTTAAAATTTTACTTAATTAGCAACATGTATGCTACAAATGCTCTGATTATTCTTTCAAACTTTACTTAATGTTATCAAAACTTGTTTCAAACGACCTACCATTAAAATGGCTGCGCCCAACGGTCATCGCGGACGTTTAAATTTACACGTTTTATACAGCGTTACTGCCTATGCAAGCCGTGTATACGAAAACGTAGTATGGAAGTGGTATAAAATTCAGAGACGAATTTTTCAAGCTTTATGTAAGTGGAGGGTTTTTTTGTGCTTTAATTGTTTAGATAAATTAGTCTTTCTTGAAACTGCACAGAGAACACAAGGAATAGGTAACCCTTTTGTGCGTGTCAAATGCATAATTCTCAGTAAAACGAGACCAACGTGCGACTTGGATCACTTAGTTACTATAGGGAGTTGTGTGATAACATCGGAGGTAGTAATATCCCCGATGTCTCGTGTTCTCCCAAAAATATTTAAGAACAAATAAGACTGAAAATGAAAACGAATCAACGATTTTCTTTTTAACTAATTTTGTTACCTACCGAAACAAGCCACGGTCAACAGCCGACGCATTCATGATGACCGAATCTTCCTGATTGTATCCGGTGTAGGAAGCAATCGCCACGATGGCGTTAATACCTGCAGGGAAAATTAATTTTGCATTAGGTAAATTAAGTAATTAGTCAGTTAAAGTCAGTTTCTGGCCTTTACAGGTAGGTGGCAGCACCTATGTGAACTTACCTGTAATTTTACCTGTGAAGTTGTAAATTAGGTTGAGTCTCACTAAACACGCTTACAGAAGCCTCAGTAAACGTTAAATAATGTTTAGATAAATTTTCAAGTAATTATTTGTAGCGTCTTTACCTGATTTGCTGTAAACCAGAATGACGTTCCAATGATGTATTAAGTTGTTATAGCCGCACGATGCGAGTAATATTTACTTTTATTGTCTTAAATTATAATAATTAGATCATTATACATTTGTAAGCAGTGAAAGCAATTGAATTTATTATTTTTTATTTTTTTTATTATTATTATCACATTCAGAACAATATATAAAGCACAATTGTTCATTTTTTTATATACAGAAATAAAGATTTCTGAGAACACCCTATGCTATGAAGGAATCTTTTGTGTTCCTGTCACACCTACAGTTGGGAGCACTCAAAGAATCATACAGTATGAAAAAGGAAATACTCCGTACCAGCAGGTAACTCTCGGAAGCGAAGATACTCCATGGACCGCGTAGTGACCAGTGGTTTTTGTGGATAATACAAAACGTGTGCCAGCGTGTCCATGCGCACGTGAAAGTTTGTGATGTAAACGCCCATTGCTTGTTTCCCCATAGCAGATTGGTAAGTGTTACGTGGCGACTGCAAAACAGAAATACATGATTGTTACAGAGAAAAAACTCAAGTTAAGTTTGTTTATTTTCTACTTAAATACGACGAAGGACGTCGCACTTTAGAAATTTTGCAATTTTAGGAACACTGTAGAATTTTAATGGAAATTTCATTACTACAGTGTTCGTACACTTACAGCGGGTCTTCCGTTCCAGGCCCACGTGCGATAAGTGAATTTCCGTGAGGTCGGGACGCTATACTTATTTTAGTAGTTATACATTATTTTAAGTCTTTATAAACCCTCACCACACTCTTATACATAACCCTTTCCCATTTCCTTAATAACTTTTCCCATACTGTACATGTACCTTTTAAAAAACTTTACTTAAATGTTCGTAATTGTGCACAATCTCACGGCGGCAAGTAACATCTCGAGCTGTCGCAAGTACTACATTTCATTTTTGGTGTGTATTCATCCACCGAATAAATACACTATTTAATGTAAATGGTAATACTCCAAATCGAAAAAGGTTTTTTTATCCGTCGTAAAACAAATTTTTCGTTTATCGTACCTGATTATGATCCGGAAACGGAATGATGGACGCGCAGACTCCAAGAATCATGGACGGATGAATCTCGCAGTGCGTGTAGGTACTGCAATAGCCCGAACCTTTCTCCGCTAGGTCATCCGGTGTCATAGCCAGCATAATCGTTTCCTCTTCTAGTGTATCAATGTATTCAACCACGCCGCTAGCAACCAGATCCTGCCAGCTGTAAGCAAGACGGTCAAGTTCCATTATCGGAAATTTAAATTTAATGATATTAAAGTATCACGCTTTCATCAAGTGTACAAAATGTGTACAAGTATATAATTTATAACATACAACTATATAATATGTACAAGTATCATAATTTGTATATAATGTGTAGAATGAACACTGATACTGCGATACTTCACATCAGAGAATGTTCGCATCTTGCCATTACTTCACAAAATTAACAAATATTACTATAATTTATTTTAATGCATGTGAAATTAAGTTAAAATTTATATATTACCGGTAAATAAGCTAGCGACGGAGCACTTGATCAGAACATGGAAATCGCTACTGATGTTACTGAATAAAACTGTGACGTTTCAGGGGCGGGTTTTTAGTTTTAAGTGAGAAATCAGCGACTGAAATGTTACGACGGATCCTGGCCGCGATTCCCTAGACTTAAAGGCATTACAAACAATTATGCGCGATGAAAGGCCAGGCTGCATTATCATGGATTGCATTGAGGGTCCTCAACATGAATACATATATATACATCGGGTAGGTATAATATACTCGGCCCAGGCACTTGCACGTATCTTACACACTAACACAGTAGGCTATTGATTTATTACTCGGCCATTATTGACACCATTTACTCTGGAAGATCTTAATATTTTAAGGTCGACTTCTAAACAGGTAAGATATAAAATGATGCAATTTTTGGTCTTAAAATGCACATCAACTTTTACACACGTGTATATACGGTAATTTGGTTTAAAACAAAACAAGCTGTCAAGGTTTACTCTACCACATACCTATAATTATTATATTCTCGCTCTTTTAACATATCTATGTGTCTCTTCTTCAAGAGAAGCTTCTGTTTTTCCACTATAAGCAACGGTCTGCATATCCGTCCAGCATCCGTGTAAATCCTTATCTCTTTCTCACGAATGTCTCTTATCATGGATACCTAAAGTAAACAAACTGAACACTGAACACTGAACACTGAACACTTTATAATCATGATCACAGTTTTTCTTAGTTCTCGCTCCATTTCATCTTTCATTCACTACTCCCCCCCCATCACATTTATGTATATATTATTATTATTTCAATTATTAATCATTTCTTTAAGATTTCCACGTACAGTTTGGCCTGTCAAGCTATGCTTTTAGGCTCAAACTGTATGCATCAAAATTATTCTGTAATGTAATTTGCACATGTATATGCTGCATAAGAATCTCTTTTGTAATTTTTGGATAATACTGCATTTATATTTATATTTACTTCAGTGAAATTATCCGTGTTTTTATTATAATTGTTAGATGCAGAGTGGAAATAAATAAACTTATAACTTATAACAAAATAACATAAATATAGATTATAAATTTGATACAAACTACACAGATTGTTATTGTAAATCGAAAACTATAAAAAAACAATGAGTCGTTTTTAAGTTTTCAAGAAAATCCCCCATTTACATAAAGCTTGAAAAATTCAGTTACCTATTCCTTGTGTTCTATGTGCAGTTTCAAGACTAATTTATCTAAACAATTAAAGCACAGGAAACCCTCCACTTACATAAACCTTAAAAAATTTGTCTCGAAATTTCATACCACTTACCTTTTCGTATACAGGGCTTGCATCGGCAGACACGCTGTATAAATTTAAACTCCAGATGACCGTTAGGCGTAGCCATTTTAATGGTAGGTCGTTTGAGACAAGTTTTGATAACATTAAGTAAAGTTTGAAAAAACAATCAGAGTATTCGTATTGCACATGTTGCTAATTAAGTAAAATTTTAAATTACTGTATCTTGTCAATAAGATTAAAAATACGTTTTTGACTAGTGAGTGGCGCACCCTGGAGGGTGAGTCAGCGACATTTTACCAATTGGCTCAATCATTTTAAACTATTAGTCTAGTTACATAAGTGCTTCCAGCAGGTAAGTGAAATGCTAAGTAATATAGATTTGCACGGAAATTCTTTTGGGACATAATTTAACATTGCCTTTTCTTCCCCTGATTTACGTTGTGCGTATTTGACGTCATTTAATGGCGACTTCGGAACAGTATTGTAGAAGATTTAAAATGAAAACAAACGATAATTCCTTCCAACGTGAATACGATATGTGTATAAAATTGCTGTAAAGTTCTATAATTTTTTAAGGCGATTTTTCTGAAACCAACTTCAAGTGCCTCTTTTCTTGTCCTTTAAGGTTTACGGATATCTTTCTTCATTAAAGGTTTTTGTCAAATGTTATTAAACTGGATAGAAAAAACATAATTAACATAATTACAATAATTATTATAATAAGTGCATTATTATAATACACTCTAGGAGGACTTGATGGGGCTTGCCCCCGCGCCCCCTCTTCATTTTTGTTCTTCACATGAAAAGTGCTCTTTTTGCCAAAATTTGGAGGGAATGAATTTGACAGAAGAAATTCTATTAGCACTTGGTATTCGAGTATTTCTTCTAAGTACTAATATAAAATCAGTATTCAAGAACTAACAAATGGCTTAACAGCAACGGAGCTTGAGAATTTTCAAGGCAACGGTTCAAGGTTAAATACCGTAGCAGTTATTGAGATAAGTTTTCATTACATAGTGTCATAAGCAGATTTAAAGGAAAACCGGACAATTGTGTAAACACGAGTGCAGAATGCAGAATGCTCTAAAATATTGAAACCTACATTAGCTTATTTTAAATCAAAGCTTAGATTAAATAATAATTACCTCGGATATTCAAATTTTGTTAAACTTTCAAAGCTACGCGCTGCTCAGTGAATCTACTAAGATTGGCAATGGCGCCTTTTTGTCACATACACGTGGCCGACAAATAGAAGGTGGTACCGTGATAAGCATGACCATGAACTGCAGTGTTAGTTTCTGACGTCATATGATGTAGAGCCCATTTTCGTGACATCACGCGTTTAAGCAGTAACACTTACGCAAACGTGCTTAACGCGCAAGGGAAGACGCCTGCCATTGCACAAATTATGGTTAGTTTCTGATGTAAGCAATAGCTGTGTTCAGTTGCTGTTAATTACCTTTCTAAGCTAATTATTCGAATATAAGGAATTGTTAACTTTTATAAGCAAGAAAATGTATATTTTGAACAGTAAATTAAAATGAGATTGAGTCTAAACAATCGTCCGGTCTTGCTTTAATAAACAAATTACGTCACACTGTCCAGTCAAACGAAACAAAAAAATAAATGTTTTCATAAAGAGAAAGAGTTAAAAGTGTGAGTTGGTTTGTTACCTCAGACACAATGATGTCCATTTGACGTCGAAGTTTACGCAACGTGTTCATCAACTGTTCAGGATCGCGATGAATTCCTACCCAACACCCGTTCACGAAGATCTTCGTGGCGCTAAGAATAATAGAATTCACACTGTAACTTTCAGAACGGAAAAATTTTTGAACACGCGCATTTTAAACATGAACAATTTTTGTACACAAACATTTTGAACATGAACAATTTTAAACACGAAGAATTTTTGAACACGAACAATTTGTGCATGTGCACATTTTAAACATAAACAATTTTTGTACACGAACATTTTGAACATGAACAATTTTTGAACACGCACATTTTGAACATGAACAGTTTTTGAACACGAACAATTTCTGCATGTGCACATTTTGAACATGAACAATTTTTGAACACGAACAATTTCTGCATGTGCACATTTTAAACATGAACAATTTTTGAACACGAACAATTTCTGCATGTGCACATTTTGAACATAAACAATTTTTGTACACGAACATTTTGAGCATGAACAATTTTTGAACACGCACATTTTGAACATGAACAGTTTTTGAACACGAAGAATTTCTGTATGTGCACATTTTGAACATGAACAATTTTTGAACGTGAACAATTTCTACCTGTGCACATTTTAAACATGAACAATTTTTGAACACGAACAATTTCTGCATGTGCACATTTTAAACATGAACAATTTTTGAACACGAACAATTTCTGCATGTGCACATTTTGAACATAAACAATTTTTGAACACGCACATTTTGAACATGAACAATTTTTGAACACGCACATTTTGAACATGAACAATTTTTGAACATGCACATTTTGAACACGCACAACTGTTTGCATGAAAATGAGGAAGATAGCTTACTCAGCAATGGCAGACGGAGCAATCTCTTCCAGATTCTCCATACTCCACTCTTCCAGAAACTCCAGAATTGGGGAAGGTACGGAACCCACCGAGATATAGGCCATCAGGGCTAAATTTTTTACCAATCCCACGGCATGACCCTAAAAACAGAAAACGGTTGAATTTGAGTTTTAAAATGTTTGCTATGAATCAGTGGAAATCGACCAGCTAAAATGACAAAGAGGAACGTGAAATTTCGTCTCTGTTGTAAGCTACAAAGTTTTGTTCAAAGGCCACAAAAATTCTATGCAAAAAAGTGCCGCAAGCCATTTATATTTAGGGCAGTTAATGGCCAAATGAGTTACCATTAAAGGGCAAGTCAAGCCAACAACATGAGATCAGTAATCATAGAACGAAAGTGACAATGATAATGATGATGATGATGATGATGAATGATATATTTTACCTAGTTTAATGCAAACTGCACTAAATACGGGCATGAAATGTGCTTTATTCTACGTTAACGTGACAAAAGCAAATGAAATTGAATTTCTTATTGTCATGACGACGAACTGTTCTTAAATTGGTGATTTTTACCTCCGGGGTTTCTGCGGGGCAGATCATACCCCACTGCGTGTTGTGCAGCTGCCGTGGTTTCGCCAGCTTCCCGTCCCGTCCGACCGGAGAATTGAGACGTCGCAGGTGAGACAAAGTGGAGACAAAGGTTAGTCTGTTCAACACCTGAAGCAAATAAACATGAATGGAAACTTTAGCAAGGCACTGGACAAAAATCTAAAATTAAATACGTACAGTGAACATTTTACCAGGGAGGAAAATGACAAATTGCAAAAAACTCTGAAACAGGCCGGGGGTTTGGGAGCCGCGTAGGCCCCCTTGAAGCCAGCAACAAATTGCAATTTTGTGACCATAGAGAGCCTCTAAGTGGACTTAAAATATCAATTACCTTGTTTCATGCATAATTTAAAATACCCAACTATCAAGGATGCATGATACATAAGATCGTGAAGCTTCAAAAAATTAACAAATTTCATTTTGTATATATTTTGTTGCCTATATTTCATGATTAAAATTAAACTTGGTTTTATTTATATTACGTTTTGGTATTTTGGTTGTTTGTGTCTGGAGGCCTCAAAGCTTCACATTTGTCAGCAGTGAAGATATGCCACATTGCCGTAAAAGGCATGCTACAAATCGTACAGATTATCAAATAAATGATATTTACGCTTTACTTGAATTATTTTAGCGAAAATTTTTTAGTGATTTTTAACATCTAGGAGATAAAGGTAAGCCGGATAAATACCTCGAAAAATGCTGCTGAAAGTTTTGATTACGATTTCGACGAAAACGAGGTTCAACCCCGAAAAATTTTCTCAACGAATTTACACGATTTACAAAAATCAGATTCTGGTACCTTTTTCCGTTGTACCTATCGAATACCCATTTACCCGATTGCTAAGATTCTGCAGCAGTGAAGAAATTGTAATCATTAATATTCACAAATAAAAACAACCACTGATGCACTTTAACTAACTGAACTGTTATGTTAACAACAAGCATTCAGTTATTACACCCTGAAAGCCTGAACACACGAACACACAACGCATTCTACTGATCTGCCGGACTTCTAACTTACTTAGTTGCACACTTTATTAATTAATTACATGAGAATGACAAATTGCAAAAAACTCTGAAACAGGTTGGGGGTTTTGGGGCCCGTGTAGCCCCCATGGGGTTCAAGGGGTCCAAGGCGAAGCCCCCTTGGAGCCAGCAACAAATTGCAATTTTGTGACCACAGAGAGCCTCTAAGTGGACTTAAAATATCAATTACCTTGTTTCATGCATAATTTAAAATACCCAACTATCAAGGATACATGATACCTAATTGTCTCAAAAATGCCTAAGTACTGGCCGCTCCTATGCAAAAGTATATAAAAACTGTCTGCAATTGACTCAAATAACTCCACACAATTGATTCTATATTTTTATACATAGAGATATACACGCGGTTACACTGATGTACGTGATGTAAACAAAGTGACGGCCTGCCAACTAGCGGTCAGTTTGTTAAATAATGTACTGGGTCCGTAAAAATTTTCTCAACGAATTTAAGCGATTTACAAAAATGGCACTACTGGTCTTCTGAAAACTCCGAATTCCTCGTATCCGTGGAAAATTCTCATCCCGGTATAATTACTTCTTTTACGAAGGTAAAACAAAAAATTTTTCCTAAAATGGCTTCAAAACCCCCAAATGCAAACAAAAGTAATGTTTCTAGAATGGTTACGTCTGCTCTTCCATAGATAATGAGACAGTTACCTGGGATACTCCGGCACGAGCTTGATGAGCTTTCTTCTGATCTCCCCAGTTACCTGTTGCTAACGAGTACTTCAGCCCGTCGGTTATGATTCTCGTCTTAATTGCTAATTCCAGGTTGAAATCTTTGCCTCTGTCGATGAACTTCTGCGCGTACATTCGGACCTCTTTCATCAGGTTCTTGAATAAACTGAAACGTAGCAAACAACATTTTTTAGTTCATTCCATGTTTATCGGTTATGTATAAAATGTAAATTCTGCAAAGGGTGATGAATAATATTCTCGATTTATTTATGCAAGCACGTGTCGTTACACGCCGTTATGCAAGCACGTGTCGTTAAACACTGTTATGCAAGCACGTGTCGTTAAACACTGTTATGCAAGCACGTGTCGTTACACGCTGTTATGCAAGCACGCGTCGTTACACGCTGTTATGCAAGCACGTGTCGTTACGCGCTGTTACGCAAGCACGTGTCGTTTAAAATACCCAACTATCAAGGATACATGATACCTAAATGTCTCAAAAACTCCTAAGTACTGGCCGCTCCTATGCAAAAGTATATAAAAACTGTCTGTAATTGACTCAAATAACTCCGCACAATTGATTCTATATTTTTATACATAGAGATATACACGTGGTTACATTGATGTACGCGATGTAAACAATGTGATGGCCTGCCATCTAGCGATCAGCTTGTGAAATAATGTACTGGGTCCGTAAAAAATTTCCTCAATGAATTGACACGATTTACAAAAATGGCACTACTGGTCTTCCAAAAACTCGGAATTCCGCGTATCCACGGAAAATTCTCATCCCTGATATCAGCGCTTGACTATTCACGAGATTTGTAATAACAGACATTGCATACTTTCTAAACAGGAATGCTAGCAGTGGTCCAGCTAAGTCCAAACGTTTGTTGCCAAGGTGATCTCTGTCGTCCAGTTCCCTCCGTCCTAGTGCTGCCATCAGCAGCCTGTTCATCATGTAACTGTGAGAAAAACAAAGAAAAATTTAATGCTACAATAAGCCACAAGTTATTTATTTCCACATTTGCATTAATCTTGCGTAGAAAATATAGTGAAAGGCTATAATGAACATAATACAATTATTTTTACTGTTTCTGTACAAGAAAACCCTCACACTCACGCAGGCACACACACACACACACGCATGCACGCACGCACACACAAAAAAGAAGAAAAGACGGCAGATCAAGAGTAGGAATTGAACCGACGGCTTTCAAAATTAAGTCTACAAAAGAGTTAAAAAACCAACAGCAGTATGCAAGAGACATTATCTTCTAAACTAAGTATTTATTAAACTCATTTAGGCTATAGCAGTTTCAGTCTCACCCAAGAAAATAGGCCTTTTTCGTCTCGCAGAAATCACTCACTCCCACGTGCGGCAACATTTCCTTCTGTAGGATCTCCTTGGCATATTTGATACGTTTGTCTTTCGTGACGCCAGGTCGCGCTCCACGGGCTCCGATGAAGTTTAGCGCTACGTTCTGTTCTTGTATGACGAACGCTTCATCGAGGGACGGCTTAACCTACAGCGGAAACTTTATTTAGTGTAGGAAATATAAGCACAACGTATTTTAAGTAAACGATATTTACGCTTTATTTGAACCATTTAGCTAAAAAATTTTCAGCGATTTTTAACATCTAGGAGATAAAAGGTAAGCTAGATAAATACATCGAAAACTGCTACTGAAAGTTTCGGTTTCAATTTCGACGAAAATGAAGTTCAACCCCGAAAAATTTGGCACTTCTGGTCTTCCAAAAACTCGGAAATCGGCGTATCCACGGAAAGTTCATTTCAAACAATTAATAATTCTACAATTTTAATGCGTGGCAAATCCTTTAGCTCTTCTTATGTATATGTACGAGTCTGCACAATTTTCTATTATGGAGTTGCACAACAAAATTCAGTAAAAGCAGCTGCTCGCTTTGCGTTATAAATGAAGACTATGTAGGATATTCGCGCATCGTTGATTATAAGTGGATTTATACGCAAACTTTATTTAGTGTAGGAAATATAAGCACGACATATTACGTTTGAAGCCGATTTTCACTTTGATAAGATCAAGTCTCTTAAAAAACTTTATAAAATATTTTAATCGAAATTGATTTTAATCGAAAATCACGCAGACACGACGAACAGCTGATCAATTGCAATTTTGATCGATTTCTGAAACAACAGAGATTTTTCGTCTATAAAATACAAAAAAAAAAAAAACAAATACAAATGTCAGACAACTTCAATATGCAACTTAAATTGATTTTTAACGATTAAAGGACAAGGAAAGGGGCACCTGAAGCACCTAATGTACTCGTCTAATGTAAAACAATTTTAAGTAAAATAAAAAAGGTTTCACATTTTTGTTGTTGTTATTGTTGTTGTTGTTGTTGTCGTGGCATTTATTGAGGTTGTTTCACATTTTTGTTGTTGTTGTTGTTGGTGGTGGTGGTGGTGTTGTTGTTGTTGTTGTTGTCGTGGCATTTATTGAGGTTGTTTCACATTTTTGTTGTTGTTGTTGTTGGTGGTGGTGTTGTTGTTGTTGTCGTGGTGTTTATTGAGGTTGTTTCACATTTTTATTTTGATAAGAGTGTTTAGAGCAGCACGAGAAAACGTTTGCAACATCTAGAATTCAACAAAACTCTCCACAAGCATAGATGTAAGAGAATAATTTGAATATTGTAGACAAGGCAAATGAAACTCTACTAGACATGAAAAGTACAAACGAAAGACAAAATTCTTATTATTGTTATCGCTCAATTTCAAAAAGATTAAGGTGACATAATAATAACAACAACAGCAGCAGCAGCAGTAGTAAGAGCAACAACAACAACAACAGAAGCAGCAGCAACAACAACAGCAACAGCAATAACAACAGCAACAACAACAGCAGCAGCTACAACTACATCAACAACAACAATAACAACAACAACAAAAGAAGCAGCAGCAGTAGTAACAGCAACAATAACAACAACAACAGAAGCAGCAGCAGCAACAACAGCAACAACAACAGCAGCAGCTGCAACAACATCAACAACAACAATAACAACAACAACAGAAGCAGCAGCAGCAACAGCAACAGCAATAACAACAGCAACAACAACAACAACAACAAAACAACAACAATAACACCAACAACAGCAACAACAGCAGCAAGCAAAAGCAGCAGCAGCAGCAACAGCAACAACAACAGTAGAAACAACAATAACAACAGCAACAGCAACAACAACAGTAGAAACAACAATAACAACAGCAACAAACAGCAGCAACAGCAACAGCAGCAACAGCAACAATAGCAGCAACAGCAACAATAGCAGCAACAACAACAGCAGCAGCAGCACAAACAACAACAACAACAACAAGAACCAAACAGGCGACCACGTACCATTTCCATCATCTCAGGATCATCAAAATCATAGATGATATGTTCCAGAATGTCTCGGTCGGCTACGAACCCCAGCGCACGAAACACGATGATGATGGGAATCTCTTGTTTGATGTACGGTAAGATGCCAATGATGCGCTGTCCGATTGCGCTCTTCTTGGTGCCCTGAACAAGCATAAATCAATAAGTTGATTGAGCAAAATTAATAACTAGATAATTGGAAGACCAGATAAAAAGAACGTTCACAGTTATATAAGTTTATTTATTTCCACTTTGCATCTAACAGTTATAATAAAAATACAGATAATTTCACAGAAGTAAATATAAATATAAATGCAATATTATCCAGAAATTACCAAACAGATTCTTATGCAGCATATACTGGGGCTGGGGCTGGAACGAATTGCACCATTTATAAATAGTAAATAATAATAAATCTTGTCTCATAATACAAATATTTCTAAGTTATGAAATCCCCTCCGGAACGAATTCATTTCGTACCACAAGGTGTCGCTGTATTACTCAATGACGTCAGGCAATGAGCGGCTGTCGTGGGGCTCAATTTGAAGGTGACTCAAACGAGAAAGTTGTGATGTTTTAGACCCGATGTACAAAAGTGATACTCACTCCGCCCCCGCGAGCCATCATGTTCACCCAGAGGGTGCTGGTCGGACGTGACGAATGCTCCAGACACGAGCGAATCTCCGTCTTGTAAGCGTACTTGTGATCTTTCATTTGAAACACGTACACTGTGTTGGTAGCCATTTTCTCCTGTGCAATTAACACCTAAACAGACGAAAAGTTCAGTAATGAAAAGCATTTATAACTTAATCCAAGTATTAGGTAAATTAGATAATTGTGTCGTGTGTAAAGCTATATATCAGTTCTTTACAAAACTATATAAAACAATTATTACAAATATCATACATTTATATAGTTAGTTAAGTTGTATATAAATTAGCTAAGTTGTATACGTATATATTTCATATTTGTAATAAGTTTTAATGTATTTATATATATATATATATATATATATATGTATATAATGGATTAATATATATAAATATATATTAGTAGATTTAGATATTTATATATAAATTAGCTAAGTTGTATATGTATATATTTCATATTTGTAATAATATTTAGTGTATTTATATATATGTATATAATGGATTAATATATATAAATATATATTAGTAGATATAGATAATTATATATAAATTAGTTAAGTTGTATATATACATATATATATATATTTCATATTTGTAATAAGTTTTAATGTATTTATATATATGTATATAATGGATTAACATATATAAATATATATTAGTAGATGTAGATAATTATATATAAATTAGTTAAGTTGTATATATACATATATATATATATATATATATTTCATATTTGTAATAAGTTTTAGTGTATTTATATATATGTATATAATGGAGTAATATATATAAATATATATTGGTAGATATAGATATTTATATATAAATTAGTTAAGTTGTATATATATACATTGCAAGTCGGACACTTATATTTGAGCGGTGTGCCCGTACGTGCAAGATATCGAATGCGCCAAGTGTGGTGGCAGCACGGGTGAATTTGTCGCAAGAAATAGCGATTTAAAAGTAACATCCTTAAAAAAGTTATTATTAGTATTACTATTAATTATTCTTAGTTAATTAACTAATTAATTAAGTTGTGATAGTGTCGAACAGTCGTACGTTGTTGTAGGAATTTGCAATCATTTTATTGTAAGACGTATACAATGTTCACATCAGTAACAAAACTAAACAAACAGTCATAAAGTTAGCAATATTTTACAGTAAGAATTTTGCATCCTTTCTCAATGCTGTTTGTAGATCAACTGAAACTTGCATGCCTGAGAGAATAAAGCTGTAATCACATGACCAGACATACAAGTTCCTATTGGAAGGTACATCACATTCATGCATACAGACCATACAGACCATAAATGGAAAGGTCACCTATACTCTACAGACTACTAGTCAAACCAAAATCAAAGTCTACTTGGCTTCTTTGATAGCAGAATAAAGATTATTGGTTTACAGAAAGCTGTGTTATAATGTTATAATTTTTCTCTATTTAAACTTGAATAAGAGAGAGAACCAGGATTAAAGCATGAAATTAACAATCTAATTACTCTGATTAATGAATATCTATAAAAGCAAAAGGAAATAATATTTAGAAACATCTCTGACAAACTTTGTATAATTAGAGTAAAACAACGACTGTAGATGGCAGCATAGACTAATTCAGTACTTTAGTGTAGTAGACTGACAATTAAATGGATCACATAATACTACAATCGCGTACTCGGTACAATAAGCAACAGTTGTGCAGGCCGTAAGGGACGATTATCTGTACAAAGTTTTCACTGTTGCGGAAATTACCACAAAAGCAGCATTACGCCTGGCCTCTCTCTCTCTCCCCTCCCCCCTCTCTCTCTCTCCCCCTCCCTCTCTCTCTCTCTCTGACAACGTAGATACTATGTGAACAGACGCGCATGACCGCACTAAAGCGCAAATTGCGATCACATCACAAATAAAACTATCACTTTACCTTCTCCGACCCGTTTATGATAAAGTACCCGCCGGGATCCAGGGGGCACTCGTTCAATTCGGTGAGATCGCGATCCGACTGACCGTTGAGAAGGCAGTACGTCGACCGGAGCATGATGGGAATCTTCCCGATGAACGTTTTCTGATGCGGCGTTTCGATCGGTTCCTCTCCCTCCCGGATGACGGTCTTCAGTATGTCGACGTACAGCGGTGCAGAGTAGCTGAAAGAAGAAAAATGAGAAATAAGGAAAAAACCAAAATGTTTTTCTTATCGCTAGAATTGCGAGACACGGCTGAAAACTAAATTCATAAATCAGCTTTTTAACTCAAACATATAACCTCGTTCAACTTCATTAGAGTGGTCTATAAAACCAACTGTCACATATGTCATTAGATAAAACAAGCGTCGAAAAGGGTAGAGCTGTCTCGGCTCATCTATCAATTCTGCAGTTAACCTCTGATAATTTAGCAAGGTGAAGTGTCGTTTTAGTATTGCGATGTGGCTTAGCAACTAATTTGCAGCAAAGAAAATCAGCCCGAATGCTAAAATGCCAGGCAGCTTGTATGGTGCAAATAACAGAAAAAGAACAAAGGTTACGATTTATGTAAGTGGTGGCACTTTTTTACACAAAATTTATCATTAAAGATGCAGGCTTTTAAGAAGCAGTACACCTTGTGGTTAATAAGAGAATATTAGTTTCTGAAGTCAATACCAAAAACAAAGTGCCTCCTGGAAAGTTTACTAGTTTCATCGAAGTGGCAGACTTACGCAAATGGACAAAAAACTCAATCATTCAAATGTCTGTTGCACATACATTAATTTTGTTAATTAGAATGTTAATGAATTTTTTAATTTGTTTCTGACAATTAAATTATAGATTGACATCTTAATTAATGTCATTAATCATGTCGCCTGGGCGCAACAATTCAACGACATCACAAACTAGCATAATTTTCAACAGCAAAAACATTTCATGCGTGCAAAATGTTGAATATTAAATTCAACGATGTACTCACGCATGAGCTGGTGAACGTGTGCAGTTTGTCACAAACTAACACATCTGAACTGAGAGGTACAGCACCTGTTTTATGTGCATAAACTGGTGGCGCAAAGGCCAAATTATATTTGTGTGGTAATAATTCTTCAAAAAATGGTACGTTTCTTTTCAATATTTTAAAGAGTAGATTGTTTTGAGCTAAAGTTTAACATTGAGTCCGGTTTTGCTTTAAGGAAGCCTTGCATAGTAAACACGTACGTGAGATTTCGAAGTCTGGCTTCATTTGGCATCATAGGACTAGGTGCTCCATCTTTTTCCCAGTGCGTCGGCTTCGACAGGTAGATCTGTTCGAATTTTAGCAAATATCGAGGCTGAAACGAATTAATACCGAGTCAATGAATAGAAAACGCATTTCTGCCAGCAATAAAATGAGGTCACCAAATATGAAAGACAAAAGAGTAATATTCGGTCTACAGTGCATCAGCTCGTGCTTTTAAACCGACGATAAAAATACTTCTGTTTCCGTCTAATCGCGTGGGTGATATTGTTTTTATATACTCAGTATCATTAAGATGTTATTATTTTAGTTTTCTATTTGCAGGCTAAAACTGTTCCCTAATACTGACGTATGTTTGTATAGTAACTTGTATATTTCCACCTTGGTACTTATTAGTGTAATTAGAATTTAACAAACTGATGCACATTATAGACCAACCACTGCAGGACATGCAAATGTAAAATTCATAGCCGTAGGTGCTTCTGTATAATTTCTAAACTGCTGATGTTTGCTGAGCATTAATCGTTTAGAATTCCGGGAATGGCACACAGCCGGCAATTTTATAATTTTTTTCCACGTCCATATACTTGTTTGACAGTCATATCAGGGATGAGAACGACAAATTGCAAAAAACTCTGAAACAGGCCGCGTAGCCCCCTTGGAGCCAGCAACAAATTGCAATTTTATGTCCATAGAGAGCCTCTGAGTGGACTTAAAATATCAATGACCTTGTTTCATGCATAATTTAAAATACCCAACTATCAAGGCTACATGATACCTAATTGTCTCAAAAACGCCTAAGTACTGGCCGCTCCAATGCAAAAGTATATAAAAACTGTCTGCAATTGACTCAAATAACTCCGCACAATTGATTCTATATTTTTATACATAGAGATATACACGTGGTTACACTGATCTACGTGATGTAAACAAAGTGACGGCCTGCCAACTAGCGGTCAGCTTGTGAAATAATGTACTGGATCCCTAAACATTTTCTCAACGAAGTTACGCGATTTACAAAAATGGCACTACTGGTCTTCCAAAAACTCGGAATTCCGCGTATCTGCAGAAAATTCTCATCCCTGTCATATAAATGAAAGCGCATTTTTTCATTTGTAAAATGCAATCATCATTATACCACCGTTGTTTCGGGGAACGCAAGCCATGTTTTTCCACGGCTAACTCTCGACCAGAGTTGCCATTTTGTATGATGCTCATTGTATTCAAGCTAAAAAGTATCGAATTTTTCGCCAAATTGGTGTATTAATGACCGAGCAGTGTTGCCGCTTATACTGTGTTGATTTAAACTTGTGTTGCCCCCTCTTTTCTGTTATAAACTGGTTTCCTTTTAAACAGGTCATGTGACCGGTCTTTTACCTGTACACTTACCTGTAGATTGGAGTAACTCAGGCGTTCACACACTGCAGTTACAGATTGTTTAGCGTCATTCATTGATTCGTTGTTATAATTTCATAATTACACTTATAGAAGATCACCATGTAAGTTGATTTATTAATTTCTTAAATCTTGAACCTTTGTTTATTAAAAAGATTAGATTAATTAGACTAGAGATTAGATTTTATAATTTGCGTAAAACTTTGTTAAAGTTAATTAGATCAATTTGGTTTAGATTTCGCCGTAAAATTGAGCAAAATTATATAAAATTATCTTATTTGTTTTCAGATTAAACGATACAAGCTACACAATTACGTTTTTGGAGATTTTTTTATAAGAAGGTAGCATCATAATCATCAGAACATTATGCGTTCATGATACAAAAAAGAGACTATACAATAATCGATAATTATACGATGATCTAGTAACGTGAAACTAAAAAACAATGCGTGAAAAAATGTGCATTGAAAATATTTCAAACATTACTGCTAACCAGTGGGAAACAAACAAACTTTTAATTTTGACTGATTTTAAATATTCCACGATTCAGTTTTAAACATTCACACAGTTTTAAAAGTAATTTTCTCCCCTCGTTCATTACTGCCATCTAGTGAGGCAAGACGGAAACATTTTTTCCAGCCTTATTGTCGGACAGCAACTTGCAGCAAGCTTTGCTCTCCAGACCGAACACGTTTGTGAGTTACTTGGCATGAAAACTCACTAGTATGAACGAGCCTTTAGCCTTCTGAGTGCAACCAATCCATGATTGGTAATACGACCGCAACATTTCTGCAGTAATGACTACGACTAATGAGTAATGACACAAAATGAAGCCACGCCGCATTTACAATTTACATAACAATGTCATTCACTCACGGGTACGTCAATTTCCCCGGTCGTGTGCTGGGCTTCGGCCTGGAGGTCAATCTGGGGCGCATCTTCCACGATTCTCTGAACGGACATCTGAATGAACTCGTCGAACGAGTCGAGCTGCTGCCGCACCAGACCCTTCTCGTCAAAGTACGAGGAGATGACGATCCAGCAAGCTTCCTGCCACAGATCCGGAGTGATGTCATCGTCATCTTCGACTCCATAACCGACGTCTGTAAAAAGTTTAATAGATGAATTGTTTAAAGGAAAACACAACCATTTTGGAGCCAGCAACAAATTGCAATTTTGTGACCATAGAGAGCCTCTAAGTGGAATTAAAATATCAATTACCTTATTTCATGCATAATTTAAAATACAAAACTATCAAGGATACATGATACCTAATTGTCTCAAAAACACCTAAGTACTGACCGCTCCTATGCAAAAGTATATAAAAACTGTCTGCAATTGACTCAAATAACTCTGCACAATTGATTCTATATTTTTATACATAGAGATATACACGTGGTTACACTGATGTACATGATGTAAACAAAGTGACGGCCTGCCAACTAGCGGTCGGCATGTGAAATAATCTACTGGGTCCGTAAAAATTTTCTCAACAAATTTACGTGATTTACAAAAATGGCACTACTGGTCTTCCAAAAACTCGGAATTCCGCGTATCCGCAGAAAATTCTCAAAATTGTTTTGCTATAGTGAAAATTGAAATGCAGTGCTGCTGTGTGCATAAACCAAAGTTTTTTCATCGAGAATATAATCATATTAACAACAATCAGAAATAAATCGGTGAGCTTTTATATCAAGAATCTACATTTGACTAACAATAAATTAGCACCGTTCCATGTTAAACAAAACATTTTGTAGAAAACTTACAATGCTGCAATATTTTATACGGAAGATTTAACTCAGATGTCACTCTGCAGATAAAATCTGCAAATTAGCAAAAACCAAAGTTAAAGAATCGGAATAGGATAAAAACGCTACTGTCAGATGTCAATTTTAGTATCATATCTGAGGGCACTTGACATGTTCTTATTAGTTGCAAAGGGATTAAAAAAGGGACAGTTTCTTACATAAAAAAGTTAATATTTCTTACCATCGTCATCATACATTGTGGTGTTGATGGTTTGGTTTCTAGTGTATCACCCACTGCATTGTAAAAACAGGCTTAAAGTTTGTGAGTCTTGGTTACCTGAAAGTAAATAACAGTTGTTCACACGGTATGGGCCAAACATAATATTAAGACCAGTGTGAACTTGACTTAATAAGTTTTAATTTTGTAGCCAAGGTGGCTCCATCTAGCTGGAAAGTTTAAAGTGTGGGAATGTGTGAACTGGTCTTAATAAATTTTAATTTTGTAGCCAAGGTGGCTCCGTCTAGCTGGAAAGTTTAAAGTGTGGGCATTGACCCAGTTATGTTTCATTATGCTGTTATAGTATATGTGAACATGTGTCTTGTACAAGCTAGCGAAATTTATCATTAGATATATGCCGCAACGATGTAAGTTTACTTCTATTAATTTTTATTTATTCATTCATATTTTTGAATGGACTAAATAACTGTCAATCCAACTAAACTATGTAACTTTTCATAAAATTAGCCAATGTCAGTCACTTTTGCTTTTCTATTTTAATTTTTAAATATTGCAGAAATAAAGATCAGTGGTTTACATGAAAATTCAACTGAGACTTTTGAAGATTTGTCAAAAAATGCCTCTCTGAGACACTAACAGAGGATAACTTCCAAAAGAGGCAGTTGAAAAACCGGTCAATTCAGTACGGGCTCGAGAGTACTTAGTGTTTTATTTCGTAGCTTTAATGTGATATGCCACGAGGAAACTGAATGTAAGGACCTAAAGCAGTGATTCTTAAAGGAAGAGAGGACGATTTTTCATATACTATCCCATTTTCAAGTCCGATAAAAAGTAAACATTTTATCACAATTAATACTGTAAAAGTGTTTCTGATAATTAAATAATTGATTAATATCTTAATTAACGGCAGCCGAGCCCAACTATTGATGACATCACGAACTAACATAATTTTCTATAGCGAAAATATCCTACGAGCATGTTGCACGTGTTTGCGAAAGTGAAAATTGAAGTACAGTGCTGCTGTAAGATATTCAGTGTGTTGTACTGAAACTAGGCAAGTTTTAAGATAAAAATTCAAATTTCAAATTTACCGCTATGCTCACGCATGAGCTGTCAAACCTGTGTAGTTCATCACAAACTAACACATCTGAACAGAAAGGTACAGCACCTGTTTTTTAGTTCATACATTTAACTGCTACCCAATTACAATGGAATCAGTTTGGGGTTTAAATTTAAAAAGCAGATGAGGTATACTGCAGCACATGTTATGCCTCAGAAATGAAAAATTAATTCTACTGGGTCAGATCTGCAAGCAGGTAAAAGTAATTACACAGAGGCCGAAAAAAATCTTTACAGAACCTACGGCTAGAGCCATGTTTGTCCTAACAATTCAATTCAAAGTTCAATTCAAAGGTTTATTTATCTCTAATATAATATTTATAGCGCAAATACAACAAATTATGTAAAGTATGTAGAGATGGGGTGGCGAAAGACCAGGAGGTCATCGAGACAGCCGCCCCTATATAACTTAGGAATATTATAAAGCACGGCAGACTACATGGTTAAGTGAATAATACGTGGTTAAGTCTTAAGTGTAGCAAATAAAGAAGATGCAAAGCAGTTATATTATAATTATACCAATGAAAAAAAAGCAAGCAAATAATGCAATTAAAAATTAGAACAACAACTGAACAAGTCATGAATGCAACAACAAAAAAGCAAGCAATCTGGAGTGCAGCAAATGAACGAAAATGTAGTTCAATAATGAATGCACAACAAAAAAAAACAAAAGGAAGAAAATTTGTGCAGTAAGTCTTAAATGTGTAAATGTAATTAAGCTGTGTTAAGATTTTAATAATGTTAACATTCATATTCAACTTACTTGACCGTTACATGATAAAATAAGGAAATACGCAATTGCTATTTTAATGACTCTGCACAGAGACGAGACGAAAAACCATACGGTTAATCACAATCCAGTCAAGCCACCCCTAAGTAACGGTTCAAATAACTACGAGTATTGCAAGTGTCAAATTATTAAAATTAATTAAAATGCAGCTTTATATTGTCATGAACTTTACACATTTCTTTAGTACGGTTATAATAAATATAAATTTAGGTTTATACTGATCATAAGAAAAAACAAATAATTTCGTGAGTCATCAAAATAATTACTGCATTACGCTCAAGTGTTGCTGGCTTTGTTTGATTGAGTAATACTTGAAAATAACAATAACACAATTAATAACAAAATCTTACAATCAATGCACTGTATATATCAATCCAGCATTAAATAAAACGTTTATTAACTACTCTCACAGTTCGTACAGCTACGTAATTGACAATCACAACAAAATTTCAGGAAATATCGAGAAAGACGCAGTTACTGGTCAAAGCGAAAGCGCAACTGCCGCATTTAACAACATGGGAAATCATCGAAATGACTTCTTCCTGCAGCAATGAATCCTGCTTTCTCCGCGAACCTTCCGTTTGTGTGCCACCTAACTAAGCCTAATAGATTAGCTGGACAAGAAGGAATGAGTAACACAATACAAAAGAATTTATTATATCAAACAACTGACGAAACAGTAGCAAATTTATCGTATGCTCAAAGTCTATAATGGAGGTCTTGAACACGTTAAATAGTCTGTAACATTGGATTATGATTGACAGGAGCAGTAACAGAAAAGGGCTGAGATAATTTTTTTGTCAAATTGAATGGTCTGGAAATTCAACTTGTCTCAAACCCCAAAAACACAACAGAGCTATACTGCAAAATAAAATGGACACCAAGATGATCATGAATCACACCCCTGATTCGTATTAAACAGATGAACTTGTAAGACAGTCTGCAATACATAAAAGAGGATACTATATATTTAAATCACACTACTTGAAGACATGATAGATTCGCAATTGTTTCAACAATATCTTGATGTGTAAATTGTTCTGCACTGTTACTCATTGTTTTTTTTACTTCCTGGCAAAAGATTTAAGTGCCACCCTGTTTTTCTGCTGGTGCTGTTAGTGGTAATAAAAGTCAGTTTTGGTTTAGTATGAGTTAACTAGTGCACACGTAATCAAAATTTAATGTTTCTGTCAGAATTTTCTTGAATTGCAATTTCAGAAAACGTTTCGTGAAATAAAGTTAATAATAATTAGGCTAAATCTAAAGTCTATAATTTGAAGTAGTCAGTTTTTCTTTTTGTCTTCGAATGTTGCACAATTTGCAAGATCCTCAGTTCTGTGGTAGTCACATTTATCTTTGAAACTCCCCAGAGGTCGCCGTTTTCGTCTCGCGAAGATAATTATCACAGACTGTTGCGCAGACAATGGTGCCAGGTGTTTCGTTTTACTATGATTTCATCACTGATTGAGTTTAAATTCATTTGCTAGTTATCTACAGTTATTATAATTATTATCTAGACAAAGGAAGCATCCAGGTATCAGAACTTTCTTTTTTGTGTGAAATATCTAAACAAATTAGAAGAAAATCTATTGAAGATAGATGGCCTTGGCTCTGCACGAATCAAATCTCCCCTCTCTCTCTCTCTCTCTCTCTCTCTCTCTCTCTCTCTCTCTCTCTCTCTCTCTCTCTCTCTCTCTCTTCTTTCTCTCTCCCCTCTTTCTCTCTCTCTCTCTCTCTCTCTCTCTCTCTCTCTCTCTCTCTCTCTCTCTCTCTTCCCTTCTCTCTCTAAAAATAATAGTAATAATAATAATGTCCTACTTACCTGCGATAATGAAAAATATTTGAGACATATTATTTCAAATGATAACCAAGATGACCTTGATATTGTTAATCAAAGATCCTTATACTGCTGTCGTAGAAACCAACTTATTAGAAAATTCAGCTATTGTTCTGTTCATGTTAAAAGATATCTATTTAATGCGTACTGTAATACATTCTATTGCATGTCTACCTGGACACATTTTAATAATTGTAATATCTTAAAACTCAAAATTGCGCATAATATGTCAAAAAGATTATTTTTGGATATGCATATGATTACAGTGCTCGTTAGATGAGTGTTGAAATTGGCGTGATGTATTTTGATGTATTACGTAGAAAATCTGTCTTAAGTTTAATGAAAAGATTTGACACTAGTGATAACTTAATGTGCCAAATATGTCTCAAATATTTCTCATTATCACAGGTACGTAGAACATTATTATTATTACTATTAATTTTAGAGAGAGAGAGAGAGAGAGAGAGAGAGAGAGAGAGAGAGAGAGAGAGAGAGAGAGAGAAAGAGAGAGAGAGAGAGAGAGAGAGAGAGAGAGAGAGAGAGAAAGCGAGATATATATATAGAGAGAGAGAGAGAGAGAGAAAGAGAGAGAGAGAGAGGAGAGAGAATGAGAGAGAGAGAGAGAGAGAGAGAGAGAGAGAGAGAAAGTGAGAGAGAGAAAGTAGAAAGAAAGAAGATATGTGTAGTTTTAATGTAGTTTTAAGGTAATTTTTGATTATTATACTAAGTGACTATTTTCAGAAAGATTTTAGTTACTTTGATTGTTTGATGACTTACCTACTATTTGATTGTTCGACTGCCTGTTTGATTGTTTGATGACTTACCTGCTATTTAATTATTCGACTGCCTGTTTGATTGTTTGATGACTTACCTGCCATTTGATTGTTCGACTGCCTGTTTGATTGTTTGCTCACTTACCTGCTATTACTTGCACTCAGTAAGTCAATAACCGGTAAAAACTAAAAATACCTCATTAGAGGCAGTCAAAAATCAGAAATAATAATTACTATGGATTTCATTTAACCACGTGACCCCATCAATAGCACTTGCCAATTGCATGAGTTCATTGATTTCTTATTTAATACTCAACTAAGCCATTACAATTTATACCCAGACTAAGCCCAATTACCTACACTCTATACCTGTTTAGGTTATCGACTGCGCGTGACGTCACGGGAAGCCGAGTTGCATTGAGCCGACAGGTGCATACCCGACTGGCTAATGAGCTGCAAGCATCAGTGATGTGCTTGGCTTCTCATACGTGTGATTTAAACGTTGGTTTGTGTGACCAGCAAAGACGTCGTGTGAACCATTCCTTAAGTTGGAGGAAATAGACGTTCAATGGTGTGAGACAAACGTTTGATGAGATGTTTTGAACAGTGTAAGTGTTGCTTTACTTGTGACTAAGGAGGAGCTAAGAGATAAGCGGTGCTATACGAATAAGGTAAGTGAACGTTACCTGTCTTATTCACATTTCAACTTCATATATTGATTAGCACACCTGTCTGTTCTGTTTTCTCAGTAAATTTAGGTGTTCAGCAAACAATTACTGTAAATTTAATTCTTAATGACGGGAATAGGTGCAATTAATCCAAAATGGCGGAGTTTGGTTAATTGACCAAATTAGTTATATAAATGCAAGCTTAGTTTTTGTGCCACACAACTATCTCTAAATTTAGTATCAGATCAGCGGCTGATACAGACCTTAGAAAAAGGGTGGGCCCAACGAAAGAGCAGCTAGGGGGTCAGGGGAACCCCGGCTACCAATGCATTTTAGACCATTTTTCGTACTATTACCTCTAGCAAATGCATTTTACTTCATTTTTCAGACCATTTTTCTTACTACTTCCTGAAGTAAATCCAATAGTTTAAAACTCATTATGTCACCTCAAACTTTTGACTCTTAATTACACACCAATATACTAGTATCCACCCTAGTATAGCATATAATTGCGCACAGCGACATCTTTGTCAAAAACTTCAATTATCAGTTAAAGTGCAGAAACACTTTTATACTAAAATCGTTAATGCAGAACTTTCTACTCGACATAAGTCATTAACAGCTACAACTAAACGTTCTAAAGCTTATAATCCAGAGAAAATATTCACTTGGTGTGCTGTAACTACTACTATGAAAGGGTGGGCCAGGCACCTAGGGCCCACCTCCTAAATCTGCCGCTGCAGATTACCTGTGTTTGGAGACTGCAAATGTCAATGATGATGATGTGATGATGATGATGTTGATGTTGGTGATGATGATGATGATAATGGTGACGATGCTGCTACTGCTGATGATGATGATGACGATGATAAAGATGATGATGATGATGATGACTAGGCTTTTATCTTAATTATGACAACAGGCAAAATTCACACGAAACAATTCAATAAAAGGATGTGTATTTTTAATTGTTCACTAAGGTTTTTGTCCTTAATTAATGGTCTAGCTTCGTGTTTTACCAACATGCCGTCTTAATAAATGGCAAAGCGGAAATTGCGCAATCTACTCATGTAATTCGCGCGGCATCACAATTAACTCCACGCCCAGTGATTTATTCAGGTACGAGAAGCTGCGCATTTCTCAGTCGTCTTAATTAAGAGCACACCTGTGCGGCACGCCGCTTTTAATTTTTAATCTATTTATCAAGTAATGATGATGATAGAATTCATCACAATAATGAATTGAACAGCGTCTTCATGCATTCACAGCAGCTTGAGCGCGTTCATCGTAGTTTGAAATTAGCTTGGTAATTAAGTACCAGGTATAATTTAGCTTCTGAACCACGTGACTTTAACGTTCCAGATTACAGAGTTTTAAGAAATCCGAGAATTTCTTCCTAATCGGTTTTGATAATAATCAAGGGTTGTTTTCTTAGTATTTTGTTTATTAGATGCCATTATTTATTGTTTATTGTTTATTAGACAAAACAAAAATAAATACACAAGACTGATTTGGTCTTGTGTACAGGTCTTGTGTACAAACATTACATATATTTATGGGTAAATATTAGTACTTATTTTTTCCACTAACTCAGTATAGTGGAAAAATTACATATTATAAGAAACATTTCACTGCAGTATCTGTGCATCAGGCTCTGATTGTAGGAAACATTTTACTGCAGTATCTGTGCATCAGGCTCTGATTGTAGGAAACATTTCACTGCAGTATCTGTGCATCAGGCTCTGATTGTAGGAAACATTTCACTGCAGTATCTGTGCATCAGGCTCTGATTGTAGGAAACATTTCACTGCAGTATCTGTGCATCAGGCTCTGACTGTAGGAAACATTTTACTGCAGTATCTGTGCATCAGGCTCTGATTGTAGGAAACATTTCACTGCAGTATCTGTGCATCAGGCTCTGATTGTAGGAAACATTTTACTGCAGTATCTGTGCATCAGGCTCTGATTGTAGGAAACATTTTACTGCAGTATCTGTGCATCAGGCTCTGATTGTAGGAAACATTTTACTGCAGTATCTGTGCCTCAGGCTCTGATTGTAGGAAACATTTTACTGCAGTATCTGTGCATCAGGCTCTGATTGTAGGAAACATTTCACTGCAGTATCTGTGCATCAGGCTCTGATTGTAGGAAACATTTCACTGCAGTATCTGTGCATCAGGCTCTGATTGTAGGAAACATTTTACTGCAGTATCTGTGCATCAGGCTCTGATTGTAGGAAACATTTTACTGCAGTATCTGTGCATCAGGCTCTGATTGTAGGAAACATGTTACTGCAGTATCTGTGCACCAGGCTCTGATTGTAGGAAACATTTTACTGCAGTATCTATGCATCAGGCTCTGATTGTAGGAAACATTTTACTGCAGTATCTATGCATCAGGCTTTGATTGTAGGAAACATTTCACTGCAGTATCTGTGCATCAGGCTTTGATTGTAGGAAACATTTTACTGCAGTATCTGTGCATCAGGCTCTGATTGTAGGAAACATTTTACTGCAGTATCTGTGCATCAGGCTTTGATTGTAGGAAACATTTTACTGTAGTATCTGTGCATCAGGCTCTGATTGTAGGAAACATTTTACTGCAGTATCTGTGCATCAGGCTCTGATTGTAGGAAACATTTCACTGCAGTATCTGTGCATCAGGCTCTGATTGTAGGAAACATGTTACTGCAGTATCTGTGCACCAGGCTCTGATTGTAGGAAACATTTTACTTCAGTATCTATGCATCAGGCTCTGATTGTAGGAAACATTTTACTGCAGTATCTATGCATCAGGCTTTGATTGTAGGAAACATTTCACTGCAGTATCTGTGCATCAGGCTTTGATTGTAGGAAACATTTTACTGCAGTATCTGTGCATCAGGCTCTGATTGTAGGAAACATTTTACTGCAGTATCTGTGCATCAGGCTTTGATTGTAGGAAACATTTTACTGTAGTATCTGTGCATCAGGCTCTGATTGTAGGAAACATTTTACTGCAGTATCTGTGCATCAGGCTCTGATTGTAGGAAACATTTCACTGCAGTATCTGTGCATCAGGCTCTGATTGTAGGAAACATTTTACTGCAGTATCTGTGCTCCACCAATGACGTCAAATAATAGTGAATTATCCGTAATGCATACTTCCAACAAATGCATGGCCTTTTAGTTTATGAATATTCTATGTGTACAATGCATAATGTCTGTGATTTATAAAACTGTTTGCTGGTACTATTCATTAAATGAAGTGCTGTTGCTTTTGACGCTGTAGATCTTTTACTGCTACTCAATAAAGCTGCACTTTACGAAACGAAAGTGTGTGAGTGGGAGAATTTGCAAAATCAATGTTTGCAGCTATTATACGTTTATAACTATTCGTATTTTTGCAGTGTTACGATAAAACTTTGTTTATTTTAATTTGCACGAACGTGACGTAATGCTTAACTTGTACGCAAGGATCAAAGTACACTGATGACATGTGACTATCAGGTCTACAATTTAATTTGCACGAAAGATCAAAATCGAAAATCTGATGCATGTTTAGTCTAGTTTGTTACTATAATAATGATGATGATGATGATGATGATGATGATGATGATGATGATGATGATGATGATGATGATGATGATGATGATAATAATAATAATAATAATAATAATAATGATAATGATAATAATAATAGTAATAATAATAATAACAACAATAATGATAATAATAATAACAACAACAACAGCAACAATAATCTTAACTAATAGTAATAATAATAATAATACTAATAATCTTTTTATTTATTATTGTTAGCATCAACACATGTACAGTTATAATACAATTAATTTGGAAACAAAAATGTGAAGAAAGGGCAGCGAAAGACCAGTTGGTCATCTAGTCAGCTGCCCTTTGGTTAGTCATAAACATTTTTATAGGCACTATGTTACAGTGTATTAGTGTTAGTACTGCTTATAATAAAGATTTAATTGTTACGAATGACATTAAATTGATATGCTTATAACGTGTTAATACAATTCATACGCAGTAATAATAAGTGCATAATAAAAAAAATCAAACAGGAACTGAAAATAAAAATCTGATAAAGGAAACATAAGAACAATGGCAACTGAAATATACTTCATAACAGAAGCATAATTCTTAGACAGTCAAAAATAAATTATCATGTAAATAATAGAATACTAGTACTTCATACCATTCTGTACAGTAGGCATGACTGATGCTGCTGTAGCTACCCCTTTTTTATGCACGTGTTACATTCTCACCTGATGCATTAATTATTCACACTTTAAGAACGTAATTTGCAAAGGGCACGTGTAAGAGAGTACACGGCTACATTGTAATCTATCACTCTGGCAAAACTGATACCAACACTTGACTAGATGATTTAGTTTAGTGGTAACGCGTTCGCTTTCCGTCTGGGAGGGCGTGAGTTCGATACAGCGGCTGGTCATACCAAAGAAGTTAAGAATGGTACCTGTTGTGCCCTGCCTGTGGTGTAGTATTTAAAGTAGAAGTTGGGTATTAGAAGTCTATTATGCAGTTGTTGTTTGTTATTTACACTTATCGATAATAGTTGTTTGAGCTAATGTTAACTGTCCACCCAAAAGCCGACTTTATATAAAGATAATAATAATAACAATAATAGTAATTATTATTATTAGTATTGTTATTATTATTATTATTATTATTACTGTTGTTGTTATTATTATTGTTATTGTCACTGTTACTGTTACTGTTATTGTTATTGTTATTGTTATTGTTATTGTTATTGTTATTGTTATTGTTATTGTTGTTATTATTATTATTATTATTATTATTATTATTATTATTATTATTATTATTATTATTATTATTATTATTATTATTATTATTATTATTATTATTATTATTATTATTGTTCTTGTTCTTGTTCTTGTTCTTGTCATTATCATTATCATTATCATTATCATTATCATTATCATTATCATTATCATTATCATTATCATTATCATTATCATTATCATTATCATTATCATTATCATTATCATTATCATTATCATTATCATTATCATTATCATTATCATTATCATTATCATTATCATTATCATTATCATTATCATTATCATTATCATTATCATTATCATTATCATTATCATTATCATTATCATTATCATTATCATTATCATTATCATTATCATTATCATTATCATTATCATTATTATTATTATTATTATTGTTATTTATTTTATTTCAGACATTTGTAGTCCACAGAACAATAAAAATAAACCAGAAGTAAAAACACAGAGTCAGTTTACAGAAACATAGTAAGCTT
>JAQGDQ010001938.1:0-20109 GCA_030141605.1 Tubiluchus corallicola
TGTAGCCCACAGGAATTGCAGGAAAGTTTAATGTGGCCCACGGGAATTGCGGGAAAGTTTACTGTGGCCCACAGGAATTGTGGGAAAGTTTACTGTGGCCCACAGGAATTGCGGGAAAGTTTAATGTGGCTCACAGGAATTGCGGGAAAGTTTACTGTGGCCCACAGGAATTGCGGGAAAGTTTACTGTGGCCCACAGGAATTGCGGGAAAGTTTACTGTAGCCCACAGGAATTGCAGGAAAGTTTAATGTGTCCCACGGGAATTGCGGGAAAGTTTACTGTGGCCCACAGGAATTGCGGGAAAGTTTACTGTGGCCCACAGGAATTGCGGGAAAGTTTAATGTGGCCCGGCTAGTCAGATAATTTGCACACCCCTGTTGTACAGGCCCGTTTGAGATCTTGACTGTACGAAAACAACAGGAAATACCTGCTTCCATGGCAACGGGCACTTCCTTGTGTTGCGCAGTTTGCTCCAGACGCCGGTAGTCACTCAGCAACTGTTCTCCTTCAACTTGCGTGCCAATGTTGTCTACGTCTAGCACAGAAAATCAATAAAATTCGACACAGTGAAAACAATATGGAAAACAATAGTGAACCGAAACAATGTGCACCGCTGTTAACTTTTAAATTAAATTTTAAGATCAACCCAAAATGTCAATTAAGTGACTGACATCATTTACTTCATCCTTATTTAAATTAAGTTATCTACAGAAGCATGCATAACTATAATCATTTTTTCATTTAAGTAAGGTGAGAGTGTTAATGACGGTATGGCCGTACACTCACCTCGCACTACTCAAATTATTACATCATTTACTTCATCCTTGTTTAAATTAAGTTATCTACAGAAGCATGCATAACTATAATCATTTTTTCATTTAAGTAAGGTGAGTGTGTTAATGACCGTATGGTCGTACACTCACCTCGCACTACTCAAATTATTACATCATTTACTTCATCCTTATTTACATTAAGTTATCTACAGAAGCATGCATAACTATAATCATTTTTTCATTTAAGTAAGGTGAGTGTGTTGATGACCGTATGGTCATACACTCACCTCGCACTACTCAAATTATTACATCATTTACTTCATCCTTATTTACATTAAGTTATCTACAGAAGCATGCATAATTATAATCATTTACTTCATCCTTATTTACATTAAGTTATCTACAGAAGCGTGCATAATTATAATCATTTTTTCATTTAAGTAAGGTGAGTGTGTTAATGACCGTATGGTCGTACACTCACCTCGCACTACTCAAATTATTACATCATTTACTTCATCCTTATTTACATTAAGTTATCTACAGAAGCATGCATAACTATAATCATTTTTTCATTTAAGTAAGGTGAGTGTGTTAATGACCGTATGGTCGTACACTCACCTCGCACTACTCAAATTATTACATCATTTACTTCATCCTTATTTACATTAAGTTATCTACAGAAGCATGCATAACTATAATCATTTTTTCATTTAAGTAAGGTGAGTGTGTTAATGACCGTATGGTCGTACACTCACCTCGCACTACTCAAATTATTACATCATTTACTTCATCCTTATTTACATTAAGTTATCTACAGAAGCATGCATAACTATAATCATTTTTTCATTTAAGTAAGGTGAGTGTGTTAATGACCGTATGGTCGTACACTCACCTCGCACTACTCAAATTATTACATCATTTACTTCATCCTTATTTACATTAAGTTATCTACAGAAGCATGCATAACTATAATCATTTTTTCATTTAAGTAAGGTGAGTGTGTTAATGACCGTATGGTCATACACTCACCTCGCACTACTCAAATTATTACATCATTTACTTCATCCTTATTTACATTAAGTTGTCTACAGAAGCATGCATAATTATAATCATTTACTTCATCCTTATTTACATTAAGTTATCTACAGAAGCATGCATAACTATAATCATTTTTTCATTTAAGTAAGGTGAGTGTGTTAATGACCGTATGGTCGTACACTCACCTCGCACTACTCAAATTATTACATCATTTACTTCATCCTTATTTACATTAAGTTATCTACAGAAGCATGCATAGCTATAATCATTTTTTCATTTAAGTAAGGTGAGTGTGTTAATGACCGTATGGTCGTACACTCACCTCGCACTACTCAAATTATTTTATTTTAAAGTTTATTAATGTGTTTGATATTGTATTTTTTGATGCGTGAAATAAAATTCATAGTTCGTACTTCATAGTTGATGGTAGTAACAAGTAGGGGTGAGAGTCGAATGTTCGAATTTTATTGGAACAAATTTTTTAGTTCGAATTCGATTCGAACCTAAAATTATATATTTGAATAATTCAGCATTTCAATCACATACGTTCTTTATCGTGAAACTGTTTGAAACAACATGCAATTAGCATAATTTAGCTGTGATTTCTGTGCACAATTTTAAAAAATTGTTAGTGGTTTTACTGCAAAACAAAATCGAGTAACATGCATGATATTTTTGTAAGATTTTTGCAGTTGTTTGTCTCTTATTGTTGTTTGTGTGTCTGTCTTATTGTTTATTTACAATTGTTTGTGTGTCTGTCATGTTGATGTCATTTGAGTTTATTTACAATGTTGATGTCATTTGAGTTTATTTACAATTCGATGAAATCATCACACATGATTTGCAGTTGTTTGTCTCTTTTTGTTGTTTGTGTCAGTCATGTTGATGTCATTTGAGTTTATTTACAAGTCGATGCAGTCATCACACATGATTTGCAGTTGTCTGTCTCTTATTGTTGTTTGTGTGTGTGTCATGATGTTGATGTCATTTGAGTTTATTTACAATTCACTGCAATCATCACACATGATTTGCAGTTGTTTGTCTCTTATTGTTTGTGTGTCTGTCATGTTGATGTCATTTGAGTTTATTTACAATTCGATGAAATCATCACACATGATTTGCAGTTGTTTGTCTCTTTTTGTTGTTTGTGTCAGTCATGTTGATGTCATTTGAGTTTATTTACAAGTCGATGCAGTCATCACACATGATTTGCAGTTGTCTGTCTCTTATTGTTGTTTGTGTGTGTGTCATGATGTTGATGTCATTTGAGTTTATTTACAATTCACTGCAATCATCACACATGATTTGCAGTTGTTTGTCTCTTATTGTTTGTGTGTCTGTCATGTTGATGTCATTTGAGTTTATTTACAATTCGATGAAATCATCACACATGATTTGCAGTTGTTTGTCTCTTTTTGTTGTTTGTTATTTACAATTCAATGCAATCATTACACACGATTTGCAGTTGTTTGTCTCTTTTTGTTGTTGTTTATGTGTCATGTTGATGTCATTTGAGTTTATTTACAATTCGATGCAATCATCACACACGTCAATCACTGCAAACTATCGGCAAATGCCACACGGTGCACAAGATGCCCGTACCGAGAACGCAAGTAAGCTTAGCCGCCTTCTGAAGACCGTCCAGACTCATGCACACGGCCGCATGCTCCCTCTGGTGGTGTTCCTTGTCGAACAGCAACGTCAAGCTGCTGGCGCCGCCACAGGCACTTTTGCCGCTGAGCACAGCCGACAGAACTTCCAGAATATTTCCCCAACATGCAGACAGGATGTGACGACATAGCCTCATGCCTACAACACATGACAGCGGAATTATGATGATTTGTTTTGGTTTAAACTGCATTTATTAATACACAGAAAACTGAAACGATACATACAAGAACAGCTTATAATGGCACTAGATCAGGGGTGTGCAAATTGCGGCCCGCCGAGTGAATTTGTGCGGCCCGCGAAATGAGATTTGTCAACCTAATGAAAGTGCGGCCCGGGCGATTAATTGAGTGTATCCAGCTGAAGTTCGTGCCACGATACCAAAGATAGTGCGGGTAGTTTTTTTTACTAGATCGGATGCCATTAACCCTTGCAAGACGGTTGTAGCTTAATGTCACTGTACTCAGATAATTTGCACACCCCTGTACTAGATGATTGCCTAACAGGTCTGTAAAAAAACCTGTATAAAAGTCTCTCACGTGAAGACAGTCACAGTATTAAAAACCATTAAGAAATACGATATAACTATATTGGTGGCAAAACAGGAAGTAAAACAGGAAGTAAAACATGCAAGGAAAAAATGGAGAGGATTAATTGGGGGCGGATGATATAAGAATATTTTTTTATTTTTTTTAAATTTAAGTTTATTAATTTATTTCCACACTGCATCTAACAATTATAATAAAAATACAGATAATTTCACTGAAGTAAATATAAATATAAATGCAATATTATCCAGAAATTACAAAAGAGATTCTTATGCAGCATATACATGTGCAAATTACATTACAGAGTAATTTTGATGCATACAGTTTGAGCCTAAAAGCATAGCTTGACAGGCCAAACTGTACGTGGAAATCTTAAGGAAAGGATTAATATTTGAGATAATAATAATATATGCATAAATGTGTGGGGGGGAGTAGTGAATAAAAGATGAAATGCAGCGAGAACTAAGAAAAACTGTGATGTGGGGGGAGTTAGTGAATGAAAGATGAAATGGAGCAAGAACTAAGAAAAACCGTGATGTGGGGGGAGTAGTGAATGAAAGATGAAATGGAGCGAGAACTAAGAAAAACTGTGATGTGGGGGGAGTTAGTGAATGAAAGATGAAATGGAGCGAGAACTAAGAAAAACTGTGATGTGGGGGGAGTTAGTGAATGAAAGATGAAATGGAGCGAGAACTAAGAAAAGCTGTGATCATGATTATAAAGTGTTCAGTAACCTGTTGAGCATAGTCACGTTGTATTAAGATTACTGTGGAAAAAGAATGCAGGTGATTACCATTATCAAACTGTGTTACTCTCAGTACGTTTGAAATATTTCTTTTCTGACGGTTTTTTTTAAAAGTTGAAAGGGAGTGACTACATTTTGAATTACGGATGAATTGAATATGATAGATGAGACAATGATGAGGATGATACTAAGGGTTTGCTTTCAAAGACAGAGTGAGCGAACACACACCGCATCGGCCCGTATTATTAAAAGTCGTTAGACGAAGAGCAGCCATCTCCGGTTATAACGGGGAGGATAATTGGAAGGGAGGATCGACTGCGGAAACCAGCGGTCATTAAACACGTAATTAAAATCGAACGCCGATACCGATAGCTGGTGGAAGAGGGTTTTCGGTCGCACTTTAGCTGCATTATCAATCACACAGAGAATGGCGGGGGGGGGGGGTTATAGAACTCCCTGGTGTCTACTGCGTACTTAGTAGCCCAGTCTTAATTATTTTAGGCAAAAAATAGTTGGGGACAGATGATATAGGGATATGATAGATGAGAGAATGAAGTGGATGATTAATGATACTCATGATTAATGATTAATGATATTTATGATGTGAATGATTAATGATAATGAACTGGCATACAAGATAAGTGTCTACGGATTTATTAAGGTTGATTAGCGTTTTATGGTGCAAGAAATGCTCTTAGCTGAAAACTAGGTTAATTAATGCCAATTACGAATGCATCTCGAAAAGGAAGGTTACTAGATAAATAAATTTTTAGAACATTAGCTCAATTTAGCTGCAGTTTAATTAAAATTTTGTGCAATTAATTTAGTTTAATTAATAGTTTTTAGACAGAAAAGTGGGTAAGGAGTTATAAAATTAAATTTTTAGTGTTTTTGAGCACTTTCTTGATAATTTGATGCTAAGATATAAAAGTCCAATAAATTCAGCGATTGTTTTTTTAAAAACAAAAAATTGACATTTGACCAAATTTTTGGTGCATTCTACTTTGAAACATCATAACGTAGTTTTGACTATGCCGATTTATGCACGATTTTCGCTTGAAAGCACACAAATAAACCTTAAAAATCTTGTACCACAATGCTAGAAGCGTGCACCAATACTAATGTTAATGCACTTATAGTCCTTCTTAATGTCCTGTTTCATTTGGAGAACAATGTATGTACAGCAGGGGTGTGCAAACGGCGGCCCACGGGCCACTTGCGGGCCGCCGAGAGAACTTGTGCGGCCCATGAAGAGGTTTGTCAACGTAATGAAAGTGCAGCCCACGCGATCCAGCTGAAGTCTGCGCCAATATCGCAAAGCTAGTGCGGGTAGTTTTTTCCTCTAGATCGGATGGCATTGACCCTTACAAGACCGTTGTCACTTAATGTCACTGTCGGACATGACGAAATATATGATTTTTAATATAAATTCTAATAACTTCTAAAATAGTTTCTTGAGTGTAGTAGTAATGATGTGCGTAAATCGGATGCAAAAAAATCGTTATTAGGTCCTCCTGTACTTGGCTCCTTGACCAAACTGCATGTGGCCCGCAGGAATTGCGGGAAAGTTTAATGTGGCCCACAGGAATTGCGGGAAAGTTTACTGTAGCCGACAGGAATTGCAGGAAAGTTTAATGTGGCCCACGGGAACTGCGGGAAAGTTTAATGTGGCCCACAGGAATTGCGGGAAAGTTTAATGTGGCCCACAGGAATTGCGGGAAAGTTTACTGTGGCTCACAGGAATTGCGGGAAAGTTTACTGTGGCCCACAGGAATTGCGGGAAAGTTTACTGTGGCCCACAGGAATTGCGGGAAAGTTTACTGTAGCCCACAGGAATTGCAGGAAAGTTTAATGTGTCCCACGGGAATTGCGGGAAAGTTTACTGTGGCCCACAGGAATTGCGGGAAAGTTTACTGTGGCCCACAGGAATTGCGGGAAAGTTTAATGTGGCCCGGCTAGTCAGATAATTTGCACACCCCTGTTGTACAGGCCCGTTTGAGATCTTGACTGTACGAAAACAACAGGAAATACCTGCTTCCATGGCAACGGGCACTTCCTTGTGTTGCGCAGTTTGCTCCAGACGCCGGTAGTCACTCAGCAACTGTTCTCCTTCAACTTGCGTGCCAATGTTGTCTACGTCTAGCACAGAAAATCAATAAAATTCGACACAGTGAAAACAATATGGAAAACAATAGTGAACCGAAACAATGTGCACCGCTGTTAACTTTTAAATTAAATTTTAAGATCAACCCAAAATGTCAATTAAGTGACTGACATTATATAGTTATCCGTATTTGGCAAACAGACACCCAAGCTGAATTTACTGCCGACCGGTTTTGAACAGACCGTCCATTGTCGACACATCTAAAACAAAGAAATTTACCAGAATTTAGAAACATGGTGTTTGGAGGATTTCTCTGTGCTTGCCCTTTAACCCTTTCATAACTGTTGTATCCCGTGGGATACGAGAATATTTTCTGCTTTTAAAATTAATAAAATTTTAAAACTGACAGTTATTTGATCTGTTAATAGTTATTTTGATTTAAGCCAATAACAATAGACTAAAAATGGTGATAAAATGGCAAACTAGAAAATCTACATAGCATAAAAAACTGCGCAAGGTACAGTACTTTAGAGACGACTTTGTACAGATCAGCATAGCATGCATACTAAATGTCTTAAATACTTTAAAAAATTACCAGCAGTTGCAAAATGAAGCACATTTTATGCTTCCATTGAATCCCAATGTATCCCGTGGGATACAGGCTACATTTAGAACGCGGGCACAGGTAGAAAAAAATGATTAAAATAATTTGGGACTGAAAGGATTAATCTAAAGTTGTACATATTTAGAATTGCCTGTAAAACTTGGCATCGTTATATGCATTTACTAGGTCAGCGAATCAGAATTGAGCACGTTTTTAGTTTACTCATTGGAAGCAAAGCAATTTTTGACTTTTTTTGTAATATTGAATTTAAAATAAAACTTTCTGTGATTACTTCAAAACACATAGATTGCTTTAGATGTCTCGACAATGAACGGCTTGTTCGACGCCGGTCGGAAATATATCCCATTTTGGTAACATTATATAACGTAAGTGTGTCCCACAGAAGGTTTCTGTATTTGGTGAAGGGTACAATAATGAAGGAAAAACTTGAAGCTTTTTAAGGTTGTTATCTTTTATTAAATAAACGTGCAAAAATGCGAACAGTATACAGAACCAGTATCGTGTAGCAAAACGTATCGAGATAACCACACAGCGAGCCACGCATCGTGTTCCAGCTGTGCCGCCAGATGTCGCATCAGTCATTTCAATATGGCATATCGACAGAGCATAATGGACGACGTCAGAACAATGGCTTTGCATCAGCAGTTTTCCAAGCAAAAATTCCCAAAAATAGAACATCTAATTAACTCCTCGCCACTCCTCTTGGCGGACTTGTCCTAAAATATAGCCCACATCATTGTGCAGCCCTGTTCTTGCTCTTTCTAAAGAGCCATATATCTCCCACCTAGAGTCACACTAAGCACAGCTAGAACGTTTTTTCTATAGGCTGTTTGACAAAAATTTCGAAAAAAATCGGGAGTTTAAATCAATTTTTGACACATTTTCCGGACAAAATTCTGCATAAAATAAGCTGAAATTTTGAAAGCGTACTGGTGGCGACGCCTGTCAACCAAATCGCGAAACTTTGCCAGAATATGACACAGCGAAGAGGTCGAACAAGCATCAAGAAGAATGTTGCTTGTTAAACCACCCTCAAAACTTACTGCAAAACGGGCCACACCATTGATATTTTGAAGGAATTTTCCGAACAGGTTACGCCTCCAATGTGCACAAATTCTATTTGCTCGTATTCAGATTGCGTCAAAATCACATTTAAACGTAACTTTCGCGACATCGGCGGGTTAGGCTCAATTTGAGAAGTTGTTATGTATTAATGCGTCAGACCGCATTGTAAATAAAGTAGTTCGGCAACACGCATAATGGTGTACTGTATTTCGTTATTTCTACCAGATAGAAATCCAGGTATATCAACATAAATCAGAAGTGAGAGAACGCGACCTTCTACGCAAATTTTAATGACACTCCAGCAGGCCACTTTACTGGCAAGTGGAACCCCAATGCAGCCGTATGCGCCACGTTATCTCGATACGAAAGATCCCATTCCCAAAAACTGCGAGAGCCATTAGTCCTCCAGATTTCCAGGAAAAGAAACAGGCATTTGTTTTAAAGGGCAACAGAGGACAATGCTTACCAGACGAATCGGTTGATATCAATTCGATCACTTGAACATGACGTCCGTCGACAGAAATGCCTGCATTTGCAAATACGGTAAATGAAATAAACAGTGAAAAGTAACCATGACAACGTGCACGCAAAGCAACGACAGTCGTTAAGTGAAACGATCTAAAACAAACAATCAACTAAAACAATATAATCTACGAGAATTCTGAAAGAAGTAAACAAGCATTCGATGGTAATCATTCCTCAATGTAAAAATTAATTACTACGGGGTGAGCATTCTCTACCAGAAAGCAAGTTCGAATCGAACCGAATTTCAGTATTAATTGGAAATGATTTCGAAGGATTTCGAACAAGTTTTCGAATCGCTAATAAAAATTGGTGTGACAAAGATCATGCATATTGCTTGATTTAGTTCTGCAATACCCCTGCTATTAGTTTGTTAAAAATTTTGTACAGAAACTGGAGCTAAATTGTGCTAAGGTGCTATATATAGCCAAGGTGGCTCCATCTAGCTGGAAAGTTTAAAGTGTGGGCATTGATGAACGATCTGTCTTGTGCAAGCTAGCGAAATTTATCATTAAATATATGCCGCAACGATGTAAGTTTATTTTTATTTAATGTTTATTTTGATTTATTCATAGCCAAGGTGGCTCCATCTAGCTGGAAAGTTTAAAGTGTGGGCATTGACCTAGTTATGTTTTCATTATGCTGTTGTGTAGTATGAGTGAACATGTGTTTTGTACAAGCTAGCGAAATTTTTCATTAGATATGCCGTAACGATGTAAGTTTACTTCTATTAATTTTTAATTTGATTTATTCATTGATATTTTTGAATGGACTAAATAACTGTCAATCTAACTAAACTACGTAACTTTTCATAAAATTAGTCAACGTCAGTCACTTTTGCTTTTCTATTTTAATTTTTAAATATTGCAGAAATAAAGATCAGTAGTTTACATGAAATTCAACTGAGACTTTTGAAGATTTGTCATAAATTCCTCTCAGAGACACTAGCAATAACGGCTTCAATAACGGAAACGATCGTCGCTCAATAAACACGTTGATAAAAAACTTACTTTAACATTTGCCTACCATTCCAGAACGATTCTGATTTTGAAAATGGTTGGCATACGGACTGAAATGCTCAAAAACAGAGCAAGAATACAACGTGAATCTAATACAGAAACTGCACACACACTGGTGCAGCCAAAAATCTGTGTTAAGATTGGAAAGATCGAACAAACAAGCAAACGTACTATCCTAAAACAATATAAACAAATATACAAAAAACGGGCTCTCAAAGACAAGCAGCAGCAAAGCATTTAATGAAACTACATATATATATATACAGTCAACCCTCGTTAAACCGGACTAATTGGGGGTGGGGGGTGGTCCGGTTTAGCCAATTGTCCGATATGCCTATATATGGTCTATATTATACAGGAATAATCACGTTGATAAGGCCTATATACATTGCGCTATATACTGTGCACTATATGCTATACTGTATATTACTTTAAAATAGTTAACCTGTGAGGATAAAGAAATCATTGTACAGTTGGTAGGTCGTGTTGTGTTTAGCGCTCCGGCTCGGACGGAAATCGGTCAGTTTCCTTTACCACGGATGACGCCCGTCTTATCCGATATCCGGGCTAACGGGGTCCGGTTTATCGAGGGTCGACTGTATACTATATGCTGTGTATGTTTGTATATACTGAATATATATACACACACACGCACGTACACACCCACCTACCCACGCATGCAACACACACACACACACCCACACCCACACACTCCAACACGCACGCATGCACGCACGCACGCACACACACACACACACACAGTCAACAAAATTTAGACAAAGTTCTAGGAAAAAACATAGCAGAAGTAGTACAAACTATCAGCTCACACGCTAAGCCATATAGTCAAAATCAGGTCTACTAGTTCGCTAACATAAAATGCACGGTCAGTCAGTCATAATTACGCAAATCAACATACCGGTTAGCAAATTTATGAGAGCCGAATTTTCTCCGGAGTCTTCCCTATACCCGGCGCTGTTTAATAAATTATTGGCTAAGAGTTGCTGGTAGACTTCTTCTAGCCAGGTGGCGGAGAGATAGACGAGGACTCCGCTGCCGTGCACTTCTTCCGTAAATTCTTTCTGCAAAAAACACGATTTTGTTAAAGCCATAATTTTTGCGCATTTTTGCGCAATTGAAAGAAGAAAAATGGGCCGGAATAGAACTCGCTAACAAGAATAATCCTCAGTGAGACGAGGCACTGAACCATTCGGAACAGCTAAGAGAAACGATTAGAGACATTCAGGTCAGGTTTGTTACCGATGTTGTTTTTAATTTTGAATAGTTTTGCTCCGGATAGCTCCGAATACACTTTTTGCCGGATAGCGAATACCGTATATCATCGAATGTTTCCAGTTGACTTCCGGATTTGGATTATAACCGGATAGGTTAGCTAAATTCGGATCGAATATGCGAATCAGTTCAGATAATGAAAAATTGATAAATATTTGCAAACTTTAGCGTTTTTATTTGGACTATCATATTGAAGGACCTTGCCCAAAGATACACCATATTGCCACACACAAACGAAAAAAGATGTGTGTAAATTTTCGTTTTGAAAACACAGACGTAGGCTAAAATAATCTCTAAGCTCTTGGTTAATATTTTATTTAGTTATTTTCAGTTTTTAAATTATTCGAAAACCGTTTTCAATTCCACATTACGAAAACAGGATAGCGAATATTTGCGAATATCAAATTTTTATAACTACCGGATAACGTCGGATGCGAATACCTGCAAAATCTCGCGAATATCACCATTTTCGGATACGAATCAGATACCAGGACCAAAACTACTTTGGATTAACGCTTTACAACTTCATATGTGATCTACGATTAATATACTTTATCGTTGTTAGTCAATAAATTCAATTCAATTCAATTCAATTCTGTAATTTCCACTTTGAATTAGCAGACTCCTACGTTAATAAACATTGCCGTATATACTTATGTACAAGTCGAATTTTTGGGAAGCGATTTCAAGGTGAAATTTTTGGGGTCGACATACTTACGATATGCTTTTTTTCGGATCCTGGCCACAGTGTCCTAAGGTCAAAGGCATTACAAACAATTATACACACCCACACCCACACGCACACGCACACGCACACGCACACGCACACGCACACGCACACGCACACGCACACGCACACACACACACACACACACACACACACACACACACACACACACACATTGGTTAGGTATAATGTACTTGGCCCAGGCACTTGCATGTATCTTACACAATAATACAATAGGCTATTGACGTATTACTCGGCCATTGTTGACATCATTTACTCTGGAAGATCTTAATAATATGTAAAATGATGCAATTTTTAAAATGCAAATCGACTTGTACACACGTATATATGATAATTGTACACTGTACAAGCCAGTTGTTGTGAATGCCAAAAAAAACGACTACATATAATCTTTAGATGAGCATCGTTTGAAAATAATATTTATATCAAATTAGATCAAATCTCGAAAACTGTATAGACCGTCAGTGCCAATTGTCACTGTCAATCACAGCAAAAGTATTTCATGGTAACTCACTATACAAATTGCCAAATTTTGTATTACTTAAATTTTGATTTTCTGTTGTCCACACTGTGAGCATTTGAATGACAGTCATTCGGGTTTTCCGCAATAACGACATGGCAGTTTAATAAAACTCATTACAAAATATAATATTTATAATTTTATCGTAAAAAACAAACACATTCCATGGTAACTCACTATACAGACTGCCAAACTTTGCGTCGCTTAAATGTCACTTTATGTCCACACCGTCAGCATTTGAATGACAGTGTCTTTGAATGTTTTTAGCAATAACAACATAGTAACTTTGTGTCACTTAAATGTCACTTTACGTCCACACTGTCAGCATTTGAATGACAGTGTTTTTGAATGTTTTTAGCAATAACAACATAGTAACTTTGTGTCACTTAAATGTCACTTTACGTCCACACTGTCAGCATTTGAATGACAGTGTTTTTGAATGTTTTTAGCAATAATAACATAGTAACTTTGTGTCACTTAAATGTCACTTTACGTCCACACTGTCAGCATTTGAATGTCAGTGTTTTTGAATGCTTTTAGCAATAACAACATAGTAACTTTGTGTCACTTAAATGTCACTTTACGTCCACACTGTCAGCATTTGAATGACAGTGTTCTTGAATGTTTTTAGCAATAACAACATAGTAACTTTGCATCGCTTAAATGTCACTTTAAGTTCACACCGTCAGCATTTGAATGACAGTGTTCTTGAATGTTTTTAGCAATAACAACATAGTAACTTTGTGTCACTTAAATGTCACTTTACGTCCACACTGTCAGCATTTGAATGACAGTGTTCTTGAATGTTTTTAGCAATAACAACATAGTAACTTTGCGTCGCTTAAATGTCACTTTAAGTTCACACCGTCAGCATTTGAATGACAGTGTTCTTGAATGTTTTTAGCAATAACAAAATAGTAACTTTGTGTCACTTAAAGTCACTTTACGTCCACACTGTCAGCATTTGAATGACAGTGCCTTTGAATGTTTTTAGCAATAACAACATAGTAACTTTGTGTCACTTATATGTCACTTTATGTCCACACTGTCAGCATTTGAATGACAGTGTTCTTGAATGCTTTTAGCAATAACAACATAGTAACTTTGTGTCACTTAAAGTCACTTTACGTCCACACTGTCAGCATTTGAATGACAGTGCCTTGAATGTTTTTAGCAATAACAACATAGTAACTTTGTGTCACTTATATGTCACTTTATGTCCACACTGTCAGCATTTGAATGACAGTGTCTTTGAATGTTTTTAGCAATAACAACATAGTGATACTCATGTGTGTGTACCTGTGTCACAGGTATATCTGCCGACGCATCTTTGTACCAGCCGGAATGGATAAGCTTCAGGTTGAATAGCAGCGCAGAGTAAGTAGCCAGGTACACGCCGTCGGCGTTCACTATAGCTATGTGAGTGAGGCAGTCAGAGTCACGGGTGTTGATGCACTTCTGTGCCTCGGCCAGTTCTGTAAACAACAACAACTTTCACTAAATAATAACAACAACAAACGGGCGAAAATACAAACAAATACAAATACAACTGCATTAAGTGTAGGGAAATTCGCCTAGTATCTCGTTGGTCACGTGACCACGGTTACTCACCTGTGCAGACCTGTTTCTACCTGGGCAAGTGAGTTAGTTGGTAGACGTTAACAGGCTTCTTTAAAAGTAGTTTTTCACAGTATGATAGTGACATAATTTGTCAGATATATTGGTAAATACTAGATTTGCTTTATGGGAGACATACGATGTAAGTAAATACATCATTTTGTATCATTTTGGATCATTATGAACTGATCACTTTGAACATTTCAGTTTAATGAATGACAATCTTACCATTTTGTTAGAATGTCGTATAAATCAGTAAATTACCAAATTAGGTTTATTTAATGCGTGATTTTGTGTTTAGTCTAGAACTACAGAATTAAATGCAAATTTGTAAAATGGCCTTTTTTATTTTTTAATAGAAATGACATATAAAACACTATAATACTGAGTTAGAATATGGCAGTCATTGATTGTAGTACATATAACAATCCTAATTACTGAATAATTGTATTGTTTTGTTTAGATTTAGGTATCTAACTTTATTATTTTTTGTTTTCAGTTCTTTTTTGATAATTTGTATCATTTATACTGTTTTTATTATTATTTTTTTCTCATTTGTTTTTGTTTTTGTTATCTGCAGCATCATCGTTAATTTTTAATATACTAATCTATTTATAAGAAAGGGCAGGAGATTAGATGACCCTATGGTCCTTCTCTGCCCTGCTCCATGATTATAATTACTTAATATTTAAAAAAAAACTTTTGATGATAAACTAATTGGAGAAAATAAATGTTCTATGTCTATGTCTATGTCTATGTCTATGTGTATGTGTATGTGTATGTCTATGCCTATGTCTATGTCTATGTCTATGTCTATGCACATGTCTATGTGTATGTGTGTGTCTATGTGTATGTCTATGCCTATGCCTATGCCTATGTCAATGTCAATGTCAATGTCAATGTCTATGTCTATGTCTATGTCTATGTGTGTCTATGTGTATGTCTATGTGTATGTCTATGTCTATGTCTATGTCTATGTCTATGTCTATGTCTATGCAGGTTTGGCACTACTGAAAGGGAAAAGTAGGGAAACGCTGATCTAACTAGTGAAAATAAAGAGAATTATGCAAAGAAAAACGGGGAAGATATACTGCCGTTTGCCGATAGTCACAGTAAATCCCGCGACTAGTTATTTTGCAGTTTACATTTTCATACTTTTGCATCGTGTCTCTGCTGAACTCCTTTCCAATTCATTTCTTTTCTCTTTTTCTCTATCTCTGTCTATTATTTTATCTTACCTACTCCCTGTTTTTCTATAATTCTCTCTCTTGTAAATTAAGTCGTTTTTTCACTTTTCGTGGTGGTCTTACAAGCTTTGCTTCTTGACCACCATGCAGCATCTATTTCTTGTCGACAAACTATTATATAGTTCAGTAACTATGTTAGTATACTTCTGTTAATTTTTTGTAATTATATATGAAATTAAATTTTTTCCCTAACTATATCATGCCATAGTATACTAATGTAGTTCTGTTACAATTATTGTAACTATACTTCATTTTCTAGTTATAGGGCATAATAGTTAAAGATAATAATGCGTATTGTAATGTAAAAATACATGCTGAAGTGATAATAAATTACAATTACAAAATTACGTACCTTCGCAATAGGAGGAAGCAAACTGTTGTAATGCATCGTCTACTTCTATGGAGCTACGTATTCTCAGCAGCCGCGGTAGCAACTGCTCAAGATGCCTGACAAAATCTCCAGCGTTGCTTCGTTCCATGTCCGCAAAGCGATTACGGCACTCGGAGAAGTTCTCCAGCCACTCCCTTTCCTAATTAAATAAAAAAAATGTCGTTAAGATCTTCGTTTTCTTCTACAAAAAACAACCCAATTAGACACTAACGGCCAAATCACGTTGAAAACACCGGTTCTCGTCTGGTCACCGAAGTTAAGCAATGAAAAGCCTGGTTAGTATTTGGATGGGTGACTTCCCAGGAATACCAGGTGCTATAGGCTTGCGGAATGCCCACACTGTATCTCGACACTAGGCGGAGGAGCTGCATAAGCAGCCAATGGCTAGAGGGCGGTGGAGGTCAAGTGACCCAACGGCCATGTGTAGAGGAGTAAATCTTCCAAATCAGGAGTGGAGCCCCGAAAGCGGACCAGTGCAGCATGCTCATTGACTCCGGCAGCTCCTGCAGCCAACCTGGTGCCAAACGTATCGCTCCACTTTCCTTTAGACTACACCAGGGAGGAAGAGAGGGGGGTTCCTGTTGTCTGGGCAACTCAGGATCTTCATACACCTTGCCCAGGCGTGCAACCTGGAAAGGCCACTCCAGGATGGTTCAAGGATCGGACTGCTCAGCCACAGTCGACGCTGCAGTTCTACTTATATATAACTGAACATGATATAATCTACAGGACATTACCTTAGCGTCGTGTTTTTCTAAGTTGTCTTTGATCTGATCAAACACGTGCTTGTTATCAACTTTACGTTTCGAGGCTCTGGAATGTTGAAGACGATCATCGACTTCCTCCGATTCGATCGGGACCGCGCCAGATTCGATCTCTTGCGCGGGCAGCGAATCTCTGTTGAGAAACAATCAAGATTCATCAACACCATGTTAACTTCGTTTAGCGAAATGTTAAAATAACAACATGGACAACACAATTCAGTTCAGCCCAATCAAATTCAATCCAACCGAATTCAATTCAAATCATTTTATTTATGAATTTCGCGGCATTAGAGTTTTGTATGCATTAATCATAGATCTGCTTGAGGTGTCTACATGAATTTATTGAGACGGGATTTCACCTGAGAGATCTTTAAGCTCTTCGTAGGAGGTCTTAGTTCGTTAGATAAACAGCTAGTTGGAGTAATTTTGTCCCAAAACATGAGAAAACAAAAACACTGAACTCAACAGGTACTAAAGTCAAAATTGAAGGACAAGAAAGAGGTACCTGAAGTAGATTTCAGAAAAATCACCTTAAAAAATTATACTACCTTATAGCAATTTTATGCGTATATTTTACTCACGCTGAAAGGAATTTTAGTTCGTTTTCATTTTAAATCTCCCTCAATACTGTTCCGAAGTCGCCATTACATGACGTCATGTACCAAACGTAAATCAAGGTAAGAAAAGGCAATGTTAAATTATGTCTCAAAAGACTTCCGTGCAAATCTATATTACTTAGATTTTTGCTTACCTACTAGAAAGACTTATGTAACTAGAAAAGAAAATTATTAATTATTTAAAATGTTTTCACCAATTGGTAAAATTTCGCTGACTCACCTCCAGGGTGCACCACTCAGTAACCAAAAATGCATTTTTAATCTTATTGACAAGATACAATAATTTTACATTTTATTTAGTTAGTGACTTGTGTGCTACGAATGCTCTGATTATTTTTTCAGACTTTACACAATGTTATTTAAACTTGTTTCAAATGACCTGTGGTCAAAATGGCTGCATTTAACGGTCATCGCGGGAGTTTAAATTTACATGTTTTATACAGCGTGACTGCCGATTGAAGTCCTGCATGCAAAAAGGCAGTATGTAAGCGATATAAAATTTCATAACGAATTTTTCAAGCTTTAAGTTTATGAAGAGTTTTCTTGTGCTTTAAGTCAAAGTGCAACCGGATGCAACTGGAATAACCTACCAGTTTCTTTACGAAGATCGTGAGCTGACAGACGAAGCCTAGTCGTCTGCATTCTATCGAATTCTTTAACATCTAACGAAGGATTAAAGCGATTATTTGATTATATTACGATGAATCACTTAATCTCAATATCGTACCTGTTTCCTTCAATGTCTTGCTTTTCTACAGCCGTATCACCACCACTATCCACGTCGTTACCATCTTCTTGCATTGCTTCATGACTTGTTTCAGCCTGGAAGAACACTACTGTTACTAAATATGACCAAATGCTACTTACAGTCATGTGAAAAATGTTGATGTGACCCGAATACATTTTAAAATCATCCTCCACCCTCAAAATTTTTTAAATTCAATTATCAACTGTGAAGGATCTTAGGTTATTTCATTACTAAAGTGTTCTCATTCTGTAACCCCCCCCCCCCCTATACTGCCCTTTTAACTGCATTCAGATGTGTCTTGACTTGGCTTCTTTCTGTCATGCTCTACTGACAGAGCTAGTTTACCTGGCTAGTTGGTAGTCTGTTCTTGGCTAAGAGAGTTGTTGTTGTTGTTGTTGTTGTTGTTGTCGTTGTTATTGTTGTTGTTGTTGTTGTTGTTGTTTTGTCTCAGTTAAACCATTTATTTGTCAAGAGTAGTAGACCCATGATGCAAGTTTATTTTGAATATTCAGTCTCACTTTATTATTAATTTCTTTGTTTTCTTTTTGGCTCAAATTAGTTTGTTATATTTTGTTATATTTTTCTTGCAGATAAAACGTAATAAAGCTACTCAAACATGAATTTTTTGACTTTGGGCATCATGAAGTAGTAGTCTCTCACATCAACCTTGGGACCAGAAAAAACCGTCCCTTATATCCGATGTCCCTTATAGCCGAAGCTGAGTCAGACCGAGGGCGTGTCTAGATCTGTACTTTTGAACATATTTTTATGGATTATTGCTACACATTCAGAGCAAACAATATGTAGGAAGCTCCCTCAGTGATGCGAGATGTATTTACCGATCAGCAATAATTTACATTTTGATGTTTATTAATTCTGTTCGCTACTCTGCAAGTAGCAATTCAGTATTCAACAGCTGTACCTAGGCATTGTTGTGGATTGACTGAAAGATAATCTATTAAAATGAGATGCTTCCTCTCTGAGGCTGAGGATACCCAGATTATCCACACGCCGTATGGCAGATGAAACCTCCCGAAAATGAGTATTGCACCTCTAAGCAGATAACCAGGTCCAAATGTTGCTCAACTTAGCTCGCTAAGCGCACAAAGTAACGCTCAGTTGTAAGGTAATAAACCACTCACCAAAAGGTAATAAAAATACTATACTAAAAAAGAATATCGTATTTAATGTCACTACCTAAACAGATAACCAGGTCCAGTGTTGTATAACTTAGGTCACTAAGCACACAAAATAAAAACTCGGTTATTCTACTCACCCACAGGTAAAACTACTATAGTAAAATGAATATGATGTTTAATGCCCAGATCTAAACAGATAAGCAGGTCAAGTGTTGCTTAACTTAGGTCGCTAAACGCACGAAGTAACAGTTCGGTTGTTCCACTCACCCCAAAGTAATAAAATTACCATATTAAAAAAGGACATGACGTTTAATGCTCAGACCAGAACAGATAAGCAGGTCCAGTGTTGCTTAACTTAGGTCGCTAAACGCATGAAGTAACAGTTTGGTTGTTCCACTCACCCCAAAGTAATAAACCTACCATATTAAAAAAGTACATGATGTTTAATGCTCAGACCAGAACAGATAAGCAGGTCCAGTGTTGCTTAACTTAGGTCACTAAACACACAAAGTAACAGTTCGGTTGTTCCACTCACCCCAAAGTAAAAAAACTACTATATTAAAAAAAGGACATCATGTTTAATGCTCAGACCAGAACAGATAAGCAGGTCCAGTGTTGCTTAACTTAGGTCACTAAACACACAAAGTAACAGTTCGGTTGTTCCACTCACCCCAAAGTAAAAAAACTACTATATTAAAAAAAGGACATCATGTTTAATGCTCAGACAGCTACATCAAGACTTCTCAATTATCATCTGTTCTACAAACCTCTTGGAAATTAGTTCTTATGTCGGCAGCCTCTGTAGTCTTCTCGGAATCCGCAACAAGCTCCTTTGCATCGACACCGGAGATATCGGTTTGATCCAAACTGGATAGGTGTTCCTTTTCACCAGCGTAGCAAAGTTCTTGTTCCTCATCTGAT
>JAQGDQ010001401.1:0-42588 GCA_030141605.1 Tubiluchus corallicola
TTTGTAATTTATTGTCCACTTCAGCATAAATACATTATCGCATTGTAACTATATTTCAAATCAATTACATGTATTACATTTCAAATCAATGTAATTACAATAATTATAAAAGAACTATATTAATGTAGTTACTAACTATATAATACTATTAATAGTATAATACTTAATAGTTCATGCAGCACTACAAATGAGAAGCGATGGAGTGTATCTTACTTCATATGGCAGAGTAGTATCCAGGAGAATAAATGGATACAACTTGCGTTTTTACTAAACCAGGCCTTTCCGGGGCTAAGTCGTAATAGGGCCAAAAAAACTCTGATTTGCTATAACATAATAATATAAAAACCACTGAAAAACGACATTTAAACCAACAATGTTTTAATTCAGTGAAGTTAATGTATCGCCTGAATAAAGTCATGATCAGCATTTTTACTGTTTCAGCATTATCTCAAAAATATTTTTTCCAGTATTTTATGCACAAAGTCACGAATGTACTAGGCATAGAAATGCTGACTGCCCCACTGATGGTCCACGAGCAATCGTGAGAGCAGTGCAGATCGTCATATTGCACTAAGCAATCATATCAATTAGGTTATCGCTCGGCGAAAATCGACCGGGACCTGGATTTTTAGGCTAGAAATTTTGCATCAGGATTTTGATTATCAAGTTTGATTCCTAGGTTAGGCCTAAAAACAAGCACAAAAACCATAGTTTAAAAACGAAGAAGTGTGATACTAGAGAACCTAAACTATGTACAAGTAGTATGAACTCACTATATACACAGTATGCGTACGAATTTGGCTAGTTCACAGAGTAATAGTTTATAAAAGTACGTCCACTATATCACTATACGCATAATTAATGGTCAACTTACTTCACTTATACACTAGTAATATAATAATTAATGATAACAATCTCTTGATCTATTCCTGTTCTTATTTTGTTTTTGGCAACCTGCAGCAATAAGGTGAATCAACGTCGAACTGAAATAAGGTCAAAGTGTGCAAAGAGGAAGTGAGGAAATTCGCGTATTGTTACGTACTTCGTTTTTGCGGTTAGCTGCTGCGCTAGCGGCGTCAAACGGCGGATGATTAAAAAATATGAGCGGCGCTTTGACTGTAATAATAATATTCTTAAGTTCGCCAATAATGTTGGCATACGCACAATTTCGTTAAGCTAAAATCACTGTTTGTTCAGTGATAATAAAAAAGAGGAATAATGTCATACATGCATCCCTGTTCGTTCAATGTGATTTTATAGCCAACTCCAACTCATATGAAATGCCAATGTATGATTATATGCTTTTTAAACATCTTTTAACTTGGAATTAACAAAACATGCAGTTGCTTAGATTAAGTTTTGTTCTGGAAAAATTATTTGCTCTTTTGAAAAAATCGATTTTTTTTCTATGAAAGATATTACACATGAAAGTCAGGCCTAATATTTCTTCAAGTGATATTTCCTGATAAGAACATATTAAAAAGGAATGTTTTTTAGAAAAAAAATTTCTCCAGAAATAGAATACTACATGAGCCAGGTATTTGCAAACTTTCTTTATGATCAACTTTCTTAACTTTTTTAATAAATAAACCTATTAATTTTCATGAGATATGAATTTTTGTTCTAACTACAAATTATTCTTAATGCCCTATGTTTGCTTAAATAATATTCAAAAATATAACAGCTGCTGTTGTAGGCCTTGCAGTCTTTGCTTAGTGTACAAAATATTCAACTTGTAACAAAAGGTACAAAACTGTGTTATAATTAGCAAGCATTTTGTTATAATTACCTGGCTGCATCCTCGGGAAATTAAAAAAGATATTTTTTATTTGTGTTTTTGCAACTCACTGCTGAGCAATTTATGAGCACCTGTCGACCGGCCTGACTTTGGTGGTTTCATCAATTTATCTGCTACAGTACACATTAGTGTACAAACAGCTTGCGCTGTAGTTTACCTGACAACAACAGTCCGTACTGCTGTGCCGCTAGGGCGACACTGACTGCGCGAATGGAAACAAACAAAAAGATTTCCCCTATTGCTAAGTGCAAAGTTGTTGTGCACGTGTTACAATATTTTGCGTTTTTGAGGAAATTAAAGTTTAGATTTGTGGACAATTTTCTCTGCAGAACTTTTAGCGTCCTGCATATTCCAGGATTTTATAAAAAATACTGCTTAATTTAATTGCAGGCACCATAGCTTCTTTCTTTTGTTGTCTTACAACCTTTGCTTCTTGACCACCGTGCAGCATAAACTATTAAGTATTAATTATACTATTATGTTGTTAGTAACTATATTAATATAGTTCTTTTATAATTATTGTAATTACATTGATTTGAAATGATACACATGTAATTGATTTGATATATGGTTACAATGTGATATTGTAATTATGCTGAAGTGGACAATAAATTACAAAAATTTATCTGCATTATACACACTTTGTGTAGCAGCTATAGGTGGCTGTGTGAATTCATGGTGTGTGGCTGCCAAATTTTCGACATTTAGGAGGCATTTGGAAGTTTTTTAGGGACTGAAATTAGGTTTATTTATAGGTACATTATAATTTGGGTTTGTTAGCTTTTATTTTACGCTTTAATCACAAGCGCGACATCAATGTATTATTTGCGGTTAACGATGCTATTAATGATTATGCAGGTCGTATGAAGATTAGTTTCTCGTAAGGGAAATTAGGACGTAATTAGAACGCTGTTTACTTCTACGTAAAGATACTACATTTTAAAAATTAAAGAAATATCCATGAATACTCTTAGCAATATGATTCCACAGTAAAGAGTTGTATTGCACAGAAATTTAGAATGTTAATGTTGTTGTAATCTACTCAGTATAAGGTCTAAGGAAACATAAAGCATTCGAAGCATAAAGATTCTGCAGGCCTATGTTAAGAAATGTAGACTTTTTGATTTTGTAATGTTTGATTACCTACATCAACATTAATTTCACGAGCTTTGAAAGAGTTGGTAAAGTTCATGTAGTTTTTTAATGATAAAGTAATTACCTTCAGTTAGTTGTGTGGTTTATTTTAACTTTTGATTGAATCATAAAGTGTAGAGACGTATATTAGCAGAAATGACTTTAGAATCTCAGTCTTGAGTAAGACTTAATTTTAATGAACACATGGGATGAGAGAATAAATTGTTTGCTAGTGCACACCAAGTTATGGCAACAACAATGTAACTTTGATGCCGCTAACGTAGCAGCTAATCACAAAAACGAAGTACGTAACAATACGCGAATTTCGTCACTTCCTCTTTGTACACTTTGACCTTATCTCCATTCGACGTTGATTCACCTTATTGCTGCACGTAGCCAAAAACGAAATAAGTACAGGAATAAATCTAGAAATTGTTATCATTAATTATTAATTACTAGTGTATAAGTGAAGTAAGTTGACCATTAATTATGCGTATAGTGATATAGTGGACGTACTTTTATAAACTATTACTCTGTGAACTAGCCAAATTCGTACGCATACTGTGTATATAGTGAGTTCATACTACTTGTACATAGATAGTTTAGGTTCTGTTAGTCTTACACTTCTTCGTTTTACTCTGTGAACTAGCCAACAAGTAACAACAACAATAACAATGTAACAACACACACTGTTCACTTTATTCCAGACTCAGAGGCACACAATTTGCTTTTTGCAGCCTCTTTTTTCTCTTCTCTCCCTTCTGTTTCTTTGAGTGCCTCATGTTGTTTTTTATACCAGGTTCTATGCATCCAGGAAGTAATTGGGTAAAAACTAGGTAAATACGGTCTAGCTCATGACGTTTCACAATAGTTTGAGCCTTGTACAGTTTTGACAAAAATAAGGAAATGACTTAGAGACATATTACTACCGAGAAAAAATTTTAAATACAAAATGAAAACATGCAAAACTGTCCGGGGAAAATCAGCGACCCTATAACAGGGTAATCTGGCTGCATCTGTGACATGCTAGTGTAGTTTCTTGGCTCAAAAGTTAAATACAAAATCCAAAAACCTGCCCGGAAACTTCCAGCCCTGCTTTCATTAGTTTGGATAATTATACGAGTGTTTTCTTCTGTTTGAAGGAACAAAAATGTCGGAAGGCGATCATCTTCCCAGCAACAACCGTCATTACTTCCAAGCTGAAGAAATTGAAGAAGTGATTGAAATTGATAATGAACATCAGCCAGACTTAGGTAAGTTCATGGACATCATAGCGCTTGTGATTCTTAACCACAATTTTTCGTGAATTTCTTAGACATCTGCTACTAAGAAAGATGTATTGAACTAAATGAGGTTGTGAAAGACATGTATGAATACACGTTGTAGTTGAATACTTTGTAGAAAACGAATAAAACACTATACTACATATCTGCACAAGACTGAAGCGTTTATTAGACGACATACACATATGTAGAATGACTGCATGAGGTTGTAGTTGAACACTTTGTGGAAAACGAATAAAACACTATACTACATATCTGCACAAAACTGAAAAACGTTTATTAGACGACATACACATATGTAGAATGACTGCTACACTGAACACTGAGAACACGAGTGTCCTGCACTGATCACTGAGAGTCAGACAGTAACATGACATGGGTATCACGACTGCTGCACTCCACTGAGTGTGAGAGTCACGTGAGTATCACGACTGCTGCACTCCACTGAGTGTGAGAGTCACGTGAGTATCACGACTGCTGCACTGCACTGCACTGAGAGTGTGAGTTAGACAGGTGTGTAGCACGACTAGCACGACTTCTGCACTGCATTGAGAGTGAGACAGAGAGTGACTAGAAGTAGAATCCAGTCAGTATATATAGGTATAGGTAATGCAAACTTGGCTTCGCAAAAACCATTACAGTAAAATAGGGAGAGATCCAGTGAGTATGCATATTCACTGGACCGAACAATTATACTAGGGGTGAGTTTAGCTAGTAAAATGTAAAGTGATTAGTCAATAGATGGCAGCACCTAAAATATAGAGCCACAACTTCCACAGAGGTGATATAATAGAATACTCGAGTGTTTGAAAATCTTTCAGTGTTTTTTAGAAAATTTACTTCAATAAAAAAGACTTCATAGAACTGTTATTTCCATCCTTTATCAACCAAGCAGCCGAAATTCGACTCTCAAGTTCCTCCTGGTGACTTCAAAAACCTGTATTTGTATTTGTCGTTTTGTATTCCTTACTCCTTTCATAACATATTCTTTGCAAAATATTATAACTATACGTATACAAAATTTCTCTCCATTAACACAAACTATTTTATAATTATTAATTACACTCCTGCAAAAATGAAAATATAATCACCTCTCAAAAAACTAAAACTATAATATGTAAACCTACTCCCATGACCCTCTTTCTCCAAACTGTTTTTTACCGCTATCCTGTTCTTACTGACCTACCTAACTTTTCCTTTTTCATATTTATTAAATAATTCTTTTCTCTCTAGTACAAACTACATATACTAACAATTGCCGAGTGCCACTTGCTGGTCGGCCGCTGGTTTGCGATATACTTCAGTACAAGCTAAAGACGTGCTCGCACCCAGCATAACCTCTTTGGTTATCGCATTACAAGGACCAATTTTTACATTGGTTTTCATAAACTACTAGGGAAAAATGCACAAAAGTACGTTTATATATAAACAATAGTTGTCAAAATCAACTGCCTTTGGTTTTGTAATAACAGGTTAAAGAAAATGGATAGGATAGGATAAAACATGATGCATTAAAGGGGGATTACACAAATCCAAGTTAAGGGTTACTGCATCCAAATCCACAGTTGTATTATCTGTAGTATTTTCAAGAAACACGAGACCTTCTAGTAGAGAGAACTGCAGGGCCTGTGGCCCGTTTCAGCTCGACAAATAGTTGAAAAGGCCTGGCTTGGCCGATGAAAGTCCATTTTAAAGCTGGTGTTTGGGCTGCCTGTGTTGAAAAATTAACAGGGGCCCATCTGAAAATGCTGTACTTGTCCTAGGTTTATGCAGGTCGCTTTCTCGTCTGATCACCGAAGTTAAGCAACGTAGAGCTTGGTTAGTACTTGGATAGGTGACCGCCTGGATGGGAATACCAGGTGCTGTAGGCTTGCGGGATGTCCACACTGTATCTCGACACTAGGTGGAGGAGCTGCACAAGGCAGCCAACGGCTAGAGGGCGGAGGAGGTCAAGTGACCCAACTGCCATGTGTAGAGGAGTAAACCTTCCAATTCAGGAGTGGACCCCGAAGGCGGACCAGTGCAGCATGCTCACTGACTCCGGCAGCTCCTGCAGCCAACCTGGTGCCAAACGTATCGCTCCGCTTTCTTTTGGACTACACCAGGGAGGAAGAGAGGGGGTTCCTGTTGTCTGGGCAACTCAGGATCTCCAAACACCTTGCCCAGGCGTGCGCCCTGTAGAGGCCACTCCAGTGGTTCAAGTATCAGATTGCTCAGCCACAGTCGATGCTGCAGCTCCATCAATGTGATCAATAACTGACTCTCTTGGGGCACATTCCATTGTCTTCCGAGACAGAAGGATGCCAACAACATGCCTGCCAACAAAAATTAAGTTGTAATTTGTAATCAGAAGCTGGTGATGAAATCGTCACATTCCATACATATATAATGCGATTCTTTTCTTTAGCGGATGACGTGGCTGATGTTGAGATTGATGAAACCTATGATGCTGATATTGATGATGACGGCAACACGGACGGCAATGGTAGTTCTATGGAAGACGTACAAGATGATTCTGTCACAACTTTTGCAAAACATTCTGGTGAGTATGTAGGCTACACTTGCACAAAATGTCAGATGTCTAAAACTGTTCACACTTAATGGTTGTGGTCAGTCTCAAAGTTTATTTCAGACTAGAAACTTTTTGTCAATCTCAAAGTTTATTTCAGTCTAGAGCCTTTCGGTCAGTCTCAAAGTTTATTTCAGACTAGAACCTTTCGATCAGTCTCAAAGTTTATTTCAGTCTAGAGCCTTTCGGTCAGTCTCAAAGTTTATTTCAGACTAGAACCTTTCGGTCAGTCTCAAAGTTTATTTCAGACTAGAAACTTTCGGTCAGTCTCAAAGTTTATTTCAGACTAGAAACTTTCGGTCAGTCTCAAAGTTTATTTCAGACTAGAAACTTTCGGTCAGTCTCAAAGTTTATTTCAGACTAGAAACTTTTGGTCAGTCTCAAAGTTTATTTCAGCCTAGAACCTTTTGATCAGTCTCAAAGTTTGTTTCAGACTAGAAACTTTCAGTCAGTCTCAAAGTTTATTTCAGACTAGAACCTTTTGGTCAGTCTCAAAGTTTATTTCAGACTAGAGCCTTTCGGTCAGTCTCAAAGTTTATTTCAACCTAGAGCCTTTCGGTCAGTCTCAAAGTTTATTTCAACCTAGAGCCTTTCGGTCAGTCTCAAAGTTTATTTCAACCTAGAGCCTTTCGGTCAGTCTCAAAGTTTATTTCAGCCTAGAACCTTTTGGTCTCTCAACTATCAGCTAAAAGTTAAATTAGTGTAGAGTAAAAAATTGGCGTAATAAAATATTGACAATCAAATCAAATTGTCCTCATAGATGACAGTAGCAAACTGCAAATGTGGTTTGGACAGTCAGTGTAGTGCTATGGGACTAGTATACAAACTCACTTGTAACATCTGTGAAGAGTGCTGCGTTGGTCAGACCAGCAGTTAGAGATCTTGTTATGGAGCATGTGAAAGTTAGTTATGAAGTTGCAACTGAACACTTGTAGAAAACAACTAAACACCATATTACATGTTTGCACAAAAACTGAAACACTTTTATTACACTACAGAGTTATATGTAACATGACTGCTAAACTACACTGAGGACCAGAGTGTCCTGCACTGATCACGAAGAATTAGACAGTGTGTGGCACGACTGCACGTCACTGAGAGCGTGACAGAGAGACAGTGGCTAGAAGAGAAATCTAGCCAGTATATATAGGTAGAGAACTATGCAAAAACTTGGCTTCACATATCCCATTACAGTAAAAATGGGGGAGATCCAGTGAGTTTGCATATTCACTGGACCGAGCAATTGTACTAAGGGTGAGTTTAACTAGTAAAATGTTAAAGTAACTAATCAATAGATGGCAGCACCTAAAATATACAGTTACAACTTTCACAGAGCACTTCAAAGACATGTAAAATGGAAAGGTGAAACTCTACCTATAGGAAGAATACTATAAACTGCATACTCAATGTTCAGATTTAACTTTCAATGCAAAAATGTCGTACAAACAAGAGACTCTCTCTGTTTAAGCATTATATACACTTTGAACCAGAACTTGTTAAACTGATAGTGGGTGGGGGCTGTTGTCTTAGCTTTTACTGTAATCTTAGAGAAAATAACAATTATAATTTGTTTATTTTGTAATTTTGTTTAAAAGTGTGTCACATAGCAATTGTATTTAATGTAACATTTTTTTTTCAAATATTTTGTTGATAAACTGCTAGCACATCAGAAACAATCAATCAATCAATCAATAATCTTATTCATAACAATTTCCACACTATAAGTAGTTTGTGTCCCTCTTTAAAACCCAGTAGTTTACGTAACTACCCACTTTGGCTTTTTGAAAGTCGGATATGACAAAATAGTCTAAGTTTATTAAAACATAAGAAAACTTTTCACTTAGATAAAGGTTAAAAAGTTGGCTTGAAATTTTATATCTCTTACATTCTGTCTTATTGCACACTGGGTTTATATTAGTAGTAACGCTGTATAAAGCTTGGAAATTTAAACTCCCGCGATGATCGTTAGATGCAGCCATGTTAACAGTGAGTCGTGTGAACAAGCCTTTTGTAAAGTTTGAAAACGCAATCACAGCATTCGTAGTGAACACTTCACTAGCTAAGCAGAAGTATAAATTAGTTCATCTTGCCATTAAAATTAGTAGACCGTTTCTTGGTGAGCCAGTGACATTCTTAGTGCACCGTGAAACGGTGATACAGTGACGTTTCTTCAGTTGGCACGAACATTTTAAATAACAAAGAATTGTCTTTCCGTTACGTATGTCTTTCAAACAGGTAAGCGTAATGCAGTGTAACATTGTATGAGAAAATTTTAGGGACACACTTTAGGGACACACATTTTAGGGACACACATTTTAGGGACACACACTTTAGGGACACACACATTTTAGGGACACACATTTTAGGGACACACATTTTAGGGACACACATTTTAGGGACACATTTTAGGGACACACATTTTAGGGACACATTTTAGGGACACACACTTTAGGGATGCACATTTTAGGGACACACACTTTAGGGACACACATTTTAGGGACACATTTTAGCGACACATTTTAGGGGCACATTTTAGGGGCACACATTTTAGGGACACATTTTAGGGACACACATTTTAGGGACACATTTTAGAGACACACATTTTAGGGACACACATTTTAGGGACACACACTTTAGTGACACACAGTTTAGGACACACAGTTTAGGACACACAGTTTAGGGACACACATTTTAGGACACACAGTTTAGGGACACACAGTTTAGGGACACACATTTTAGGGACACACATTTTAGGGACACACATTTTAGGGACACATTTTAGGGACACACATTTTAGGGACACACACTTTAGTGACACACATTTTAGGACACACAGTTTAGGGACACACACTTTAGTGACACACATTTTAGGACACACAGTTTAGGGACACACACGTTAGGGACACACTTTAAACGTTTCTTTTCTTTTAAGTTTGTTTTTTCCTTTTTTCTTCTCTGCTTTTTCTTGCTCGAAATTTAATTATTTAATGTTTAAAACTATTTTATGTTTTTGACTGACTTACCGCCTTTACATTGTTGACGTCACGTCTTTCATTATATTTTTAGTTTTATGTCAATTTTACACTGCAGTAATTTCACTTTTAGCTGGTGAAGGTCACCAATGGCTTCTAGTTTCAAATCAACTTTGGGGCTTCAGAGCACTTTTGCGGGTTTTTGAGAAATGGCACCTTTCGAGAAAGCGCTCACTTACATGAAGCATTTGAATAGCAAATGTTCGTTTAGTGATAATGCAACGAGCTCTGCACTGCTGCCCTTTATTTGCCACTGTGGAGAAAGTTTTTGCACAAATGGTTTTATAAGTTTCGGTTTACATGCTGCAAATCCGTTGAGAAGGTGAGAATGTGTCAGTTTGAAAGAGGTGTATTATCATTTTCACTTTATTAGTTTTTCCATGCCGCTTTAATATGGCAAAACTTCATTAATGTGATTGTTCCTATGTATATTATAGTGCACAAAAGTGAAGTAAAGACGACATAAAAATAGCAAAAGCTCTTTGATCACACACTAGTACCTGAAGCAAAAGTTTTGACCTAATTAAATAGAGTTATTTGAGTCATTTGCTGACGGTTTTCTTATATACATTGAATAGAAGCGGTACCGGATGTTTTTGAGTCAGTTAAGCGACTCTGATTCCATTAACTGCGCACCTAATAAACGTCGCCCACCATAGTAGTGTATTACTATCATTACAGGTACATCTGATAAATCGTTCTGCAAAATGCTTTGCTTGGCCGAATGGTACCATCAGTGTGGGGCAAAATGTGTGTGCTCTGTAGGGCAGCTTCCATAATTATAACAGACTTGTCCAGTGTAGTCAAAGAATTTCATACAAACAAAGACAGTCTGTGGTACCCGAAATTTGTTATAACGTGGTCCACTATTGGCAAAGGTTTGCTGTATGGACCAGCATCATACAGCCTGCCATTACGATGTCAAGCGGGGAGATAGCATTTCGCCCGTGTTACACTATATTAGCGTAAATAAACATTCATGGGACGATTCATGTAAGATTCATCTAATGGTCGTCAAGATTACTTTTTATACATTTAAGCACGCTCCTAGTATCCAAGGCCTTGCTATGATTTGTTGATGATTGTGGCAGCGTTAGATCAATCTTATCAAGGATAAACATCTCGGATGAGATACTAGGCTGGTGTAGGTCTTTTAGAGATGCTGAGGTTCCTGTACAGCCTTCCTCAGCGAAATGGCTAACCAAAAGTGATTTTCTAGTGGTCCCCCATCCATTTCTTAATCAAATTCAGCATTGCCCAATATTGGTCCTGTAATATCTTAGCAATAAAGTAATTAATTAAAGTAATAAAGCAATTCAGTAATTACGTGGGGTGGTTGCTCTTTCCTGCTGCATAATGTGGTTTTTACTGGTAACTGGTAAGTAGGAATCCAGTCAGCTCGTTGATGCCTAATGTAGAGATGCTAAAAAGACAACATAAGAAGCCGCTCGTTATAACTAAACTGCGATAATCTATAGACTAGGATTGGTATTTCTTCTTCTTTTACATTTTTCAGTTATTATTTTATCATTTTAGGAAGCGTGTTTTGTGTTAGTATGGCCACAAGTTCTAATCTAGCCGTAACAGGCGGGGAGGATGACAAAGCGTACGTATGGAGATTGACCGATGGTGATGTGTTCTTTGAATGTACTGGTAAGATTATTGCTTCTGTTCAAGGCTGGATTAAGCTCTCAAGAGGCCCCAAGTACTGAAAAAATTATGGTGACCCTAAAATGTGTGTCTCTAAAATGTGTGTCTCTAAAATGTGTCCCTAAAATGTGTGTCCCTAAAATGTGTCCCTAAAATGTGTGCCCCTAAAATGTGCCCCTAAAATGTGTCGCTAAAATGTGTCGCTAAAATGTGTCCCTAAAATGTGTGTCCCTAAAGTGTGTGTCCCTAAAGTGTGTGTCCCTAAAATGTGTCCCTAAAATGTGTGTCCCTAAAATGTGTCCCTAAAATGTGTGTCCCTAAAATGTGTGTCCCTAAAATGTGTGTGTCCCTAAAGTGTGTGTCCCTAAAATGTGTGTCCCTAAAGTGTGTCCCTAAAATTTTCTCATACAATGTTACACTGCATTACGCTTACCTGCGAAAGACATACGTAACGGAAAGACAATTCTTTGTTATTTAAAATGCTCGTGCCAGCTGAAGAAACGTCACTGTATCACCATTTCACGGTGCACTAAGAATGTCACTGGCTCACCAAGAAACGGTCTATAAATTTTAATGGCAAGATGAACTAATTTATACTTCTGCTTAGCTAGTGAAGTGTTCACTACGAATGCTGTGATTGCGTTTTCAAACTTTACGCAATGCTTGTTCAAACGACTCACTGTTAACATGGCTGCATCTAACGGTCATCGCGGGAGTTTAAATTTCCAAGTTTTATACAGCGTTACTACTAATATAAACCCTGTGTGCAATAAGACAGAATGTAAGAGATATAAAATTTCAAGTCAATTTTCTAACCTTTATCTAAGTGAAAGTTTTCTTACGCTTTATTAAACTTAGACTATTTTGTCATATCCGACTTTCAAAAAGTCAAATTGGGTAGTTATTTAAACTACAGGGTTTCAAAGAGCGACACAAACTCCATGTAGTGTGGAAATTTTATGAATAAGATTATTGATTGATCCATTGATCGTTTCTGATGTGCTAGCAGTTTATCAACAAAATATTGAAAAAAAAAATTACATTAAATACAATTGCTATGTGACACACTTTTAAACAAAATTACAAAATAAACAAATTATAATTGTTATTTTCTCTAAGATTACAGTAAAAGCTAAGACAACAGCCCCCGCCCACTATCAGTTTAACAAGTTCTGGTTCAAAGTGTATATAATGCTTAAACAGAGAGAGTCTCTTGTTTGTAAGGCATTTTTGCATTGAAAGTTAAATCTGAACATTGAGTATGCAGTTTATAGTATTCTTCCTATAGGTAGAGTTTCACCTTTTCCATTTTACATGTCTTTGAAGTGCTCTGTGAAAGTTGTAACTGTATATTTTAGGTGCTGCCATCTATTGATTAGTTACTTTAACATTTTACTAGTTAAACTCATCCTTAGTACAATTGCTCGGTCCAGTGAATATGCAAACTCACTGGATCTCCCCTATTTTTACTGTAATGGGATATGTGAAGCCAAGTTTTGCATAGTTTTCTACCTATATATACTGGCTGGAATTCACTTCTAGCCACTGTCTCTCTGTCACGCTCTTAGTGCCTGCAGTCGTGCTACACACTGTCTAATTCTTCGTGATCAGTGCAGGACACTCTGGTCCTCAGTGTAGTTTAGCAGTCCTGTTACATATAACTATGTAGTGTAATAAAAGTGTTTCAGTTTTTGTGCAAACATGTAATCTGGTGTTTAGTTGTTTTCTACAAGTGTTCAATTTCAACTTCATAACTAACTTTCACATGCTCCATAACAAGATCTCTAACTGCTGGTCTGACCAACGCAGCACTCTTCACAGATGTTACAAGTGAGTTTGTATACTATTCCCATAGCACTGCACTGACTGTCCAAACCACATTTGCAGTTTGCTACTGTCATCTATGAGGACAATTTGATTTTATTGTCAATATTTTATTACGCCAATTTTTTACTCTACACTAATTTAACTTTTAGCTGATAGTTGAGAGACCAAAAGGTTCTAGGCTGAAATAAACTTTGAGACTGACCGAAAGGCTCTAGGTTGAAATAAACTTTGAGACTGACCGAAAGGCTCTAGGTTGAAATAAACTTTGAGACTGACCGAAAGGCTCTAGTCTGAAATAAACTTTGAGACTGACCAAAAGTTTCTAGTCTGAAATAAACTTTGAGACTGACCAAAAGGTTCTAGTCTGAAATAAACTTTGAGACTGACCAAAAGTTTCTAGTCTGAAATAAACTTTGAGACTGACCAAAAGGTTCTAGTCTGAAATAAACTTTGAGACTGACCAAAAGTTTCTAGTCTGAAATAAACTTTGAGACTGACCAAAAGGTTCTAGTCTGAAATAAACTTTGAGATTGACCACAACCATTAAGTGTGAACAGTTTTAGACATCTGACATTTTGTGCAAGTGTAGCCTACATACTCACCAGAATGTTTTGCAAAAGTTGTGACAGAATCATCTTGTACGTCTTCCATAGAACTACCATTGCCGTCCGTGTTGCCGTCATCATCAATATCAGCATCATAGGTTTCATCAATCTCAACGTCAGCCACGTCATCCGCTAAATAAAAGAATCGCATTATATATGTATGGAATGTGACAATTTCATCACCAGCTTCTGATTACAAATTACAACTTAATTTTTGTTGGCAGGCATGTTGTTGGCATCCTTCTGTCTTGGAAGACAATGGAGTGTGCGCCAAGAGAGTCAGTTATTGATCACATTGATGGAGCTGCAGCATCGACTGTGGCTGAGCAATCTGATCCTTGAACCACTGGAGTGGCCTCTACAGGGCGCACGCCTGGGCAAGGTGTATGGAGATCCTGAGTTGCCCAGACAACAGGAACCCCCTCTCTTCCTCTCTGGTGTAGTCCAAAGGAAAGCGGAGTGATACGTTTGGCACCAGGTTGGCTGCAGGAGCTGCCGGAGTCAGTGAGCATGCTGCACTGGCATCCCGCAAGCCTACAGCACCTGGTATTCCTAGGCGGTCACCCATCCAAGTACTAACCAAGCTCTATGTTGCTTAACTTCTGTGATCAGACGAGAACCGGTGTTTTCAACGTAATTTGGCCGTAGTTGGCAGGCATAAAGCACACTTAATTACACTCTTAACTGGTCCAATTTATATATGAATTACTTACTAAGTCTAGTAAATAGTATGAACAAAAGTGGTGGCCGGCTGATAACATTAAACATGCAATCAATGGCAGAAAGCGACCTGCATAAATCTAGGACAAGTTCAGCATTTTTAGATAGGCTCCTGTTAATTTTTCAACAAAGGCAGCCCAAACACGAGCTTTAAAATTACTGGCTTTCATCGGCCAAGTCAGGCTTTTTCAACTATTTGTTGAAACGAGCTGAAACAGGCCACAGGCCCTGCAGTTCTCTCTACTAGAAGGTCTCATGTTTCTTGAAAATACTACAGATAATACAATTGTCGATTTTGATGCAGTAACCCTTATCTTGGATTTGTGTAATCCTCCTTGAATGCATCATGTTTTATCCTATCCTACATCTTGTCCATTTTCCTTAACTTGTTATTACAAAACCAAAGGCAGTTGATTTTGACAACTATTGTTTATATATAAACGTACTTTTGTGCATTTTTCCCTAGTAGTTTATGAAAACCAACGTAAAAATTGGTCCTTGTAATGCGATAACCAAAGAGGTTATGCTGGGTGCGAGCACATGTCTTTAGCTTGTACTGAAGTATATCGCTAAGCAGCGGCCGACCAGCAAGTGGCACTCGGCAATTGTTAGTATATGTAGTTTGTACTAGAGAGAAAAGAATTATTTAATAAATGTGAAAAAGGAAAAGTTAGGTAGGTCAGTAAGAACAGGATAGCGCTAAAAAACAGTTTGGAGAAAGAGGGTCATGGGAGTAGATTTAGATATTATAGTTTTAGTTTTTTGAGAGGTGATTATATTTTCATCTTTGCAGGAGTGTAATTAATAATTATAATCTAGTTTGTATTAATGGAGAGAAATTTTGCATATGCATAGTTATAATATTTTGCAAGGAATATGTTATGAAAGGAGTACGGAATACAAAACGACAAATACAAATACAGGTTTTTGGAGTCATCAGGAGGAACTTGAGAGTCGAATTTCGGCTGCTTGGTTGATCAAGGATGGAAATAACAGCTCTATGAAGTCTTTTTTATTGAAGTAAATTTTCTAAAAAACACTGAAAGATTTTCAAACACTCGAGTATTCTATTATATCACCTCTGTGGAAGTTGTGGCTCTATATTTTAGGTGCTGCCATCTATTGACTAATCACTTTACATTTTACTAGCTAAACTCACCCCTAGTATAATTGTTCGGTCCAGTAAATATGCATACTCACTGGATCTCTCCCTATTTTACTGTAATGGTTTTTGCGAAGCCAAGTTTGCATTACCTATACCTATATATACTGACTGGATTCTACTTCTAGTCACTCTCTGTCTCACTCTCAATGCAGTGCAGAAGTCGTGCTAGTCGTGCTACACACCTGTCTAACTCACACTCTCAGTGCAGTGCAGTGCAGCAGTCGTGATACTCACGTGACTCTCACACTCAGTGCAGTGCAGCAGTCGTGATACTCACGTGACTCTCACACTCAGTGGAGTGCAGCAGTCGTGATACCCATGTCATGTTACTGTCTGACTCTCAGTGATCAGTGCAGGACACTCGTGTTCTCAGTGTTCAGTGTAGCAGTCATTCTACATATGTGTATGTCGTCTAATAAACGTTTTTCAGTTTTGTGCAGATATGTAGTATAGTGTTTTATTCGTTTTCCACAAAGTGTTCAACTACAACCTCATGCAGTCATTCTACATATGTGTATGTCGTCTAATAAACGCTTCAGTCTTGTGCAGATATGTAGTATAGTGTTTTATTCGTTTTCTACAAAGTATTCAACTACAACGTGTATTCATACATGTCTTTCACAACCTCATTTAGTTCAATACATCTTTCTTAGTAGCAGATGTCTAAGAAATTCACGAAAAATTGTGGTTAAGAATCACAAGCGCAATGATGTCCATGAACTTACCCAAGTCTGGCTGATGTTCACTATCAATTTCAATCACTTCTTCAATTTCTTCAGCTTGGAAGTAATGACGATTGTTGCTGGGAAGATGATCGCCTTCCGACATTTTTGTTCCTTCAAACAGAAGAAAACACTCGTATAACTATCCAAACTAATGAAAGCAGGGCTGGAAGTTTCCGGGCAGGTTTTTGGATTTTGTATTTAACTTTTGAGCCAAGAAACTACACTAGCATGTCACAGATGCAGCCAGATTACCCTGTTATAGGGTCGCTGATTTTCCCCGGACAGTTTTGCATGTTTTCATTTTGTATTTAAACTTTTTTCTCCGTAGTAATATGTCTCCAAGTCATTTCCTTATTTTTGTCAAAACTGTACAAGGCTCGAACTATTGTGAAACGTCATGAGCTAGACAGTATTTACCTAGTTTTTACCCAATTACTTCCTGGATGCATAGAACCTGGTATAAAAAACAACATGAGGCACTCAAAGAAACAGAAGGGAGAGAAGAGAAAAAAGAGGCAGCAAAAAGCAAATTGTGTTCCTCTGAGTCTGGAATAAAGTGAACAGTGTGTGTTGTTACATTGTTATTGTTGTTGTTACTTGTTGGCTAGTTCACAGAGTAAAACGAAGAAGTGTAAGACTAACAGAACCTAAACTATCTATGTACGAGTAGTATGAACTCACTATATACACAGTATGCGTACGAATTTGGCTAGTTCACAGAGTAATAGTTTATAAAAGTACGTCCACTATATCACTATACGCATAATTAATGGTCAACTTACTTCACTTATACACTAGTAATTAATAATTAATGATAACAATCTCTTGATCTATTCCTGTACTTACTTCATTTTGGCTATATGCAGCAATAAGGTGAATCAACGTCGAACGGAAATAAGGTCAAAGTGTGCAAAGAGGAAGTGACGAAATTCGCGTATTGTTACGTACTTCATTTTTGTGATTAGCTGCTACGTTAGCGGCATCAAAGTTACATTGTTGTTGCCGTAATTTGGTGTGCACTAGCGAACAATTTATTCTCTCATCCCATGTGTTCATTAAAATTCAGTCTTACCCAAGACTGAGATTCTAAAGTCATTTCTGCTAATTTACGTCTCTACACTTTATGATTCAATCAAAAGCTAAAATAAACCACACAACTAACTGAAAGTCTTTCAAAGCTAGTGAAATAAATGTTGATGTAGGTAATCAAACCTTACAAAATCAAAAGGTCTATATTTCTTAACATAGGCCTGTAGAATCTTTATTATGTTTCCTTAGACCTTATACTGAGGAGGTTACAACAACGTCAACATTGTAAAGTTCTGTGCAATACAACTCTTTACTGTGGAATCATACTGCTAAGAGTATTCATGGGTAGTTCTTTAATTTTTAAAATGTAGTATCTTTACGTAGAAGTAAACAGCGTTCTAATTTCCTATATGAGAAACTAATCTTCACACATCCTACATAATCATTAATAGCATTATTAACCGCAAATAATACATTGATGTCGCGCTTGTGATTAAAGCGTAAAATAAAAGCTAACAAGCCCAAATTATGATGTACCTATAAATAAACCTAATTTCAGTCCCTAAAAAACTTCCAAATGCCTCCTAAATGTCGAAAATTTGGCAGCCACACACCATGAATTCACACAGCCACCTATAGCTGCTACACAAAATGTGTATAATGCAGATAAATTTTTGTAATTTATTGTCCACTTCAGCATAATTACAATATCACATTGTAACCATATATCAAATCAATTACATGTATATCATTTCAAATCAATGTAATTACAATAATTATAAAAGAACTATATTAATATAGTTACTAACAACATAATACTATTAATAGTATAATACTTAATAGTTCATGCTGCACGGTGGTCAAGAAGCAAAGGTTGTAAGACAACAAAAGAAAGAAGCTATGGTGCCTGCAATTAAATTAAGCAGTATTTTTTTATAAAATCCTGGAATATGCAGGACGCTAAACGTTTTGCAGAGAAAATTGTCCACAAATCTAAACTTTAATTTCCTCAAAAACGCAAAATATTGTAACACGTGCACCACAACTTTGCACTTAGCAATAGGGGAAATCATTTTGTTTGTTTCCATTCGCGCAGTCAGTGTCGCCCTAGCGGCACAGCAGTCGGACTGTTGTTGTCAGGTAAACTACAGCGCAAGCTGTTTGTACACTAATGTGTACTGTAGCAGATAAATTGATGAAACCACCAAAGTCAGGCCGGTCGACAGGTGCTCATAAATTGCTCAGCAGTGAGTTGCAAAAACACAAATAAAAAATATCTTTTTTAATTTCCCGAGGATGCAGCCAGGTAATTATAACAAAATGCTTGCTAATTATAACACAGTTTTGTACCTTTTGTTACAAGTTGAATATTTTGTACACTAAGCAAAGACTGCAAGGCCTACAACAGCAGCTGTTATATTTTTGAATATTATTTAAGCAAACATAGGGCATTAAGAATAATTTGTAGTTAGAACAAAAATTCATATCTCATGAAAATTAATAGGTTTATTTATTAAAAAAGTTAAGAAAGTTGATCATAAAGAAAGTTTGCAAATACCTGGCTCATGTAGTATTCTATTTCTGGAGAAATATTTTTTCTAAAAAAACATTCCTTTTTAATATGTTCTTATCAGGAAATATCACTTGAAGAAATATTAGGCCTGACTTTCATGTGTAATATCTTTCATAGAAAAAAATCGATTTTTTCAAAAGAGCAAATAATTTTTCCAGAACAAAACTTAATCTAAGCAACCGCATGTTTTGTTAATTCCAAGTTAAAAGATGTTTAAAAAGCATATAATCATACATTGGCCTTTCATATGAGTTGGAGTTGGCTATAAAATCACGTTGAACGAACAGGGATGCATGTATGACATTATTCCTCTTTTTTATTATCACTGAACAAACAGTGATTTTGGCTTAACGAAATTGTGCGTATGCAAACATTATTGGCGAACTTAAGAATATTATTATTACATTCAAAGCGCCGCTCAAATTTTTTAATTATCCGCCGTTTGACGCCGCTAGCGCAGCAGCTAACCGCAAAAACGAAGTACGTAACAATACGCGAATTTCCTCACTTCCTCTTTGCACACTTTGACCTTATTTCCGTTCGACGTTGATTCACCTTATTGCTGCAGGTTGCCAAAAACAAAATAAGAACAGGAATAGATCAAGAGATTGTTATCATTAATTATTATATTACTAGTGTATAAGTGAAGTAAGTTGACCATTAATTATGCGTATAGTGATATAGTGGACGTACTTTTATAAACTATTACTCTGTGAACTAGCCAAATTCGTACGCATACTGTGTATATAGTGAGTTCATACTACTTGTACATAGTTTAGGTTCTCTAGTATCACACTTCTTCGTTTTTAAACTATGGTTTTTGTGCTTGTTTTTAGGCCTAACCTAGGAATCAAACTTGATAATCAAAATCCTGATGCAAAATTTCTAGCCTAAAAATCCAGGTCCCGGTCGATTTTCGCCGAGCGATAACCTAATTGATATGATTGCTTAGTGCAATATGACGATCTGCACTGCTCTCACGATTGCTCGTGGACCATCAGTGGGGCAGTCAGCATTTCTATGCCTAGTACATTCGTGACTTTGTGCATAAAATACTGGAAAAAATATTTTTGAGATAATGCTGAAACAGTAAAAATGCTGATCATGACTTTATTCAGGCGATACATTAACTTCACTGAATTAAAACATTGTTGGTTTAAATGTCGTTTTTCAGTGGTTTTTATATTATTATGTTATAGCAAATCAGAGTTTTTTTGGCCCTATTACGACTTAGCCCCGGAAAGGCCTGGTTTAGTAAAAACGCAAGTTGTATCCATTTATTCTCCTGGATACTACTCTGCCATATGAAGTAAGATACACTCCATCGCTTCTCATTTGTAGTGCTGCCGCCACATACTCTCGTTGAGATGCTTTGGGAGCGTAGTGGATTGCCATGTATTGCCTTCAATTTTGATTTGCAATTTTTAATGATTTTTGATTTGCAATAGTATATAATTATTTTAATTTGTATCCAGCCCACCAGCCAGCTATAATTTAATAGGAAAAGTTTGCGTTTTAACCTTAAGCCTTTTTCTGTCGTCTCCGTCAATGCAAATTTACTTGTTATGTATACGTTCAGTCCACCCCTCGACCAAAATTTAATGTAAACAATCTGCTGTGCCAGACCATGGGTGAGGCTCAGAAAAATCGTCTGGGAGTATGGCATTAAAAATTAGGTACGAATAGTTCAAAGACATGTAAATGAAACATTTATTATCATGACAGCTAAGGAAATTGAAATATAATTGTGGCGCGCTTAGTTATTAATAATAATGCCGAATTATAATAATTGCTATTATGAAAAATCACTTAGCTATTTCAGCATGAACACACTCTCGAAGCAAAAATGTTTAACACTGCTTGTAGTAATTTAAATATTTATTCAGATTAAAATACATTTTATATGATCGAGTGCTTCAAAAATTGGGTCAAATGTCAATTTTTTGTTTTTTGTAAAAACAAATGGTAAATTTAATGGAGTTTTATATTCTATTAACAATGCTACTAATAGTATTAGCCATTAGTATTAGTATTGATAAACTCCGGGGTTGATCAATAATCGTATCGTATGCGAAGCACGGATCGTCATATTGCGCTAAGCAATCATATCGAAATCGCAGTTCGCTCGGCGAAAATCAAGCGGGACCTGAATTCTAATAGAGTGCCCTTAAAACTAGGAGAGTAACAAATAATTTGTTTTGCACATGATTACATTAAAATTATCATGCGTGGTTTATAATAATTAATGTGATAACTTTGTATGGGAGATGGGGCAAGCAAAACCCAAAAGTGTTATCAAGTCACCGGCCACACAGCGACTATATTGTTTTAGCAGGTCATATGAACATTTTAAATTATTAAGAATTTTCTTGTCGAATTATGTAAATCTTTCAAACAGGTGAGCGTAATGCTAAGTAATATAACTTTGCATGGAAAGTTTTCTGGGAAGTACAAGTATTGATCTGAAATAACAAAAACTCCTACCTCAATTCTGTAAACTAAACCTTTACTATGCTGCCTTTCTCAACAAAAAATGCTCTAGTTTCACTACCTTTGCGATCTTTAATGAAGGAAATGAAATTTCTGCCGTTCTCTTCCCATCGCTCTTAGTATGCTGTGAATAGCAGTACATTGTGCCTATTGCACAAATTCACACACATACCGTGTATGTGTATACTGCAGGCAGCATTTCAAGTCTTTCTGATCATTCGTTTGTTCATTTGCTTGGCCTGGTGTGCTAATCGTATATGAAACAAGCGTCTTGCAAAAGTTGTTAACTGCAATATTAAACTCTGTAGGTTTACTGATTAAAGCAACTATGTCAGGTAAAATCATATTAATTTGATTCTGTAATAATATATGTATCTAATTATAATTAATATCATTTATTATATTTTCAGAGTAAGCTGATATTAAGATCATGGAACATTAAGACACACAATGGAACATGTGGCACTTATGTAAGAGAGAAATAAGTGATGTTAGTCAAAGTAGAAGTTGACTGCTGTGTTTGTGATTAACACAGTTGCTTTAAGACCACAAGTGCTTTCTTAAGGCTCACATATTACAACAAATAGCCATGGCACACACAGACTATATTTACTATAAATGTACAGCTTGTTCAGAATGTTTGATGAGTGAAGAAATATTTTTTGCCCACACCAGAACCTGGCACTGCAAAATACTTGTGTGCACGGGGCATGATTCGGAATCGAGTGACAGTACGTCACGTGATGCGGTAGCACTAGAGGAAGCAGTAGCGTGCGACGATTCTTCAACAGATCGCAATGTGCGGGCCGGCAACTCTATGATAGACGATCGTGCTATCTCTGATCTCGACACAGAAACTCAGACCAGTGGTATATCAGATTCGCTGAAGAGATGCGACTATTTTGACAGCGTGCGCGAAGCTGACATGTCGTTCTCCGATGCACCACACCCACTGTATGAGCTAATGAACATTGATCATGTGGAGAGCGAAACAAACGAATTGGAAAAACAACAAGAAGAAACAAAACTGAATGATCAGTACGACTACTTGTCATCAGAGTTAAAGCAGAAGCCTAGTCTAAGCAACTTGCATAACGATATCTTAGGAAAACTAAGTGAAGCCGATCAGACTACCAGCACTAGTAAACAATCCAAGAAACACGTGCTGCGTGCGAAACCTCGGAAGTTGCACATGACTCGCAAGATCAAGCAGCGCTCGGAGGTTCATCATTGTCACATTTGTCTCAAATCGTTTGCATACGAGCGCATTTTGCAAGCGCACATCAGAACTCATACAGGAGAGAAACCATTCGGTTGCCAGACCTGCGGAAAAAGTTTCCGACAAAAGCAAAACCTGACAGCACACGAGAGGATACATACCGGCGAGAAACCGTATCAGTGCAGCGTATGCACGGCTTCTTTCTCAGAGTCAGGCAACCGGAACAAGCACGAGAAGAGAGTTCACGGCTCCTCTCATCTGGTGAAACGGAAACAAGGGGGAGGTACGAATCGCGTCAATTCCGACTTCACTTCGGGCAGAGTAGCAGAGCAACATGAAAATATGTCAGCAATTCATTTTCAGTTTCCATTAGATGCATCTGTCCAGAAGTCGCTCTCATCACCACATTCAAAAAAGGCCAGTAATGTTCCAGATCGGGATGGGCTGCTTCCTATTTCTGTTGTCAACTCCAACAATTTCTTCCCGTCGCGTCAGTTTTCCTCATCTCATTCGGATCACGATGCAAGTAAGATTCTGCATCAGTGCGCTATTTGCCTGAGTACTTTTTCCACGTTTCAGCACCTCTTTGTCCATCGGATGAAAGTTCATGGTGTCCAGAAGAACGCTAGAAGTGGCAGACCCAAATCGTCGAGGAAGTCACGATTTCATTCGTGTATTATCTGCCACAAATCATTTCAAACAGCGTCTCAGTTGGTTTCGCATCAGAGGGTGCACACTGGTGAACGACCATTCCACTGTACCCAGTGTACTAAATCATTCGCGCAGCGCCAAAACCTGGTGGCTCACATGAGAACTCACACTGGTGAAAAGCCTTACAAGTGTGACATATGTGGTCATGCATTTGCTGAATCTGGAAACATGAAAAAGCACAGAGTGCGACACTGTACGTAAACTTTACATCTGTGACATATGTAGCAGTTTGCTAAGTTTAAGACCATAATAAGCATGTATTGTGAAACTGTTAATAAGCTTTATAATATCACGTAGTTACATGCTTGTTGACTTTAATAACTCGAAAACCCAAAGTCGTTATTATTGACTACGTAAACCTTGTGAAAGCAACATATGTGGCACCACATTTGCCGAATCCAGAAATGTGAGGACGCACAGAGTACAATACTGTACATAGTAGTTTAGTGCACAACATTTGATAGTTTAGCAGTTATGGCTGCAAAGGTTAAGTATCTATTTATTTGTCTGTACCACAAAAACTGAACCTCAATTTCATTAGGTTTTCACACTAAAATGGACAGAAATTGATTGTTAGTTGTTATGACATATGAGCTGGTACGCTGTAAAATGTTTTCAAAAAACATTTTAAAAACATTATAGAAAACTATTGAATGTGATGTCAAATATTTCTACTAAATATGTTGAATTGCCTTGAACTTGAAGATTGTTTTTCGTGATGCTTTACATTTTTCTGTTTTCTTATGTCTTTATGATCCGGTATACTTCATTGTCAGGCCAAAATTACAGACATGACTTAACTATTAGTACTCCTAATGAAATCGTTAGTGAGTCTATGAATGATATTAGTAATAATAAATTTGAATGTCAAATTTCTCTTATTGGATTAATAATAGCACTAAAATAAATTTATTTCAGTTCAGATCAAGATACTTCATCAGTCTGCTGAACATTAAACACTTTGCTCAATCTTTTAATTTTGTTATTTCTAACACCATTATTATTGAACAAATTGTGACTATGGACATTGTGACCTAGTTGAAGGTGATTGAATTTTACCCAATTTTCATAGTTTATAATGTCCAAGTGCCCTTGAAAGTAATTTTTTGTAAAATAAAATTTAATGTGAAGAAATTTCTGGTTAATAATAAAATCTCGTCGCTGTTAATTTTACCTGGTAATTTTTTTCTTTGTGTGGTAATGAAAAAGATAATAGAATTCTGCTGTTGTTGTTATTGCAAATAATTTTTTTATTTGAGATTATTCGCTTGCTTTCAATCAATTGTTTTTCCGTTAATAATATATAATGAATACTATAATACTTTTAGGCCTCGATTATGCTGAAATGGTGTTCAGGTTGCACTCGATTTTCTTTTTCGCCTTTGCGTTAAATAAATGAGATCGAATAAACTAACACTGTGTAAAGATTAACTTTATTTCGGTTGCTTAGCAACTGCAGTGTAAATAAAATGCCGTTGCTTTCTGAAAGCTGCGTAGAATATCGTTTTCGAGATATGAAAATGAATAGCTAAAATAAATCGGCAAGACTGTGATAACCGTTATTTTTTTTACTTAAATAATCAACGACATCGGACGTCATGCTGAAGACTACCGAAGTGAGGTGAGTCTTGACTTGCGTTATTGTCACGCTCTCTCACTTTAGTTTAACAAGTCTTTATTCTGAATCGTCATTCGCTTTGGCTCATGTTGGCTGTATGCTTTTCAGGGTCCCAGAATTGCGGGTTGGAGAAAGAATACTATATTATACCTAGCGAATGAGTGTAATTGGATATTATCATTTGCCTAGTAAGTCTTCTGAACATTGGCAAATGGGCAGGCAGAAATAATAATAGTCATCGTCACTGTGGTATTTTTGTTCTGTTTCTTATTTACATTCAGCATCTAAAATCTAGAGAATTATTCTGCTTTTGTGGCATAATAATTCCAGGTTTGGAACAAGTGAAATTTTATCATTTTTAACTTGTAGTATCTCAGTTTATTTTGATTTAGATGGCTTTTTGGTTGTTCTGAAAACTTTTTCTAGAGTAATCAAAAGAGCTTTCAGGTTCAAACCTCGCCAATGCCTTTAGCAAGTGTCAGCAATAGTTTTTACCTCAGTTATTTCTCTAAATTTTAATTTGTTAAGCTTTTTTGCACATGTGCTTTTGCCAATAAAATTTAATAATCCGAGTAGAAATTCTTACTGGTACTTTGAGTGTACAAAACTGGTTTATTGACCAATTCATGGGCATGATAATGATGTAAAATCAATGGTATAGATTTATTGATTTCACGTATGTTGAACTTATCATGTCTGTGGAAGTTGTAACTGTATATTTTTAGGTGCCATCTATTGACTAATCACTTTACATTTTGCTAGCTAAACTCACCCCTAGTATAGTTGTTCGGTATAGGATCTCTCCCTATTTTACTGTAATGGTATTTGTGAAGCCAAGTTTGCATAATTACCTATACCTATATATACTGACTGGATTCTACTTCTAGTCACGCTCTCAGTGCAGTGCAGTCGTGCTACTTATGTGACTCTCTGTCTCACTCTCAATGCAGTGCAGAAGTCATGCCAGTCGTGATACTCATGTCACTTACTGTCTAACTCTCAGTGATCAGTGCAGGACACTCTTGTCCTCAGTGTGCAGTGTAGCCGTCATTCTACATATGTGTGTGTAGTCTAATAAACGTTTTCAGTTTTGTGCAGATATGTAGTATAGTGTTTTATTCTTTTTCTACAAAGTGTTCAACTACAACCTCAAACATGACTTTCACAATGTCCGTGCATTATGCCAAAGCTCATGGGATTTCAGATGATAGTAAAGTTCACTACTACCCATATTGTATAGGTAGTGTAGTGTAGTGTAAAAAGTAGGAAAATAGTGTAAAAAGTAAGGGTGGACGGTTTATTTTCTGTTAAATTCATTCCTACGGAAGAAGATAACTAAACTGTTTAACTGACCTTTAATGGCCTTTTTAATTGTCGTGTCTAAAAATCATCTTAGATGTTAATGTTTTGCGTTGTTTTCAGAATGACCAAGCAGTCTCTGCGGAAAATCTGTAAACAGCAGAAGTTATATTTGACCCCATATTTGAATGATGTGCTGTATCTTCACTTCAAAGGTAGATTTGCTTTGCTTCGTTATACGCACACAAGAGCTATGAAATCCTGCAAGTTGTACAGCCTGATAAAGATGAAATTTTAGATTTTGTGGCGCGATCGGTAAAATTGACGTAATTTATTGTCAACCTCTGCGTAATTACATTATCACATTGTAACTGTTATACATCTAATCAATTGTAATGACAATAATTGTAAAAGAACCATATTAATATAGTTACTAACTGCATAATAGTATATATATGCTGCATGGTGGTCAAGAAGCAAAGCTTGTAAGACCACCATGAAAAGTGGGGAAAAAACTGCTTAATTAACAAGAGAAAGAATTATAGAAAAACGGGGAGAATAGTTAAGATAAGACAATAGTCAAAGATAGAGAAAGAGAGAGGAGATATGAAATGGAAAGGAGTTCAATAACGGTATAAAATTGATTAAGCCAATACTGGTAAGGGATGTCGAGAGTTAATAACTAGTCGCGGGGTTGGATTAAAACCTGAAGAGCCCTTTAGCACTGTAAACATTATGGTAGCCACATATAATTAGGGATATATAAGCTATCAATTATCAATGTGTAATTCAGAGGCAATGGATCAATATGGTCAAATGCGACTTTATCCTGTATAAGCAATACCACACTTGACATATGTTATATGACACATTATATAATCAATCAATATCATCACATGGACAGCGACCAGCTCAGGCTGCTTAGCAGCTAGAATCTCGATGCCCGTCGGTCAGTCATATTGTAAACAAACACAGAAACAGCTGCACAGATTCCAGCATGTTTTACTTTTGGGTAACTATTCAATTTGAGAAATTGTGTGGCCCTCTTCCCCAGAGGTCCTAAGCTAGTACTTATTTTGCTTAATGGTTAATCTAAGTCTGACAGTTGGTGAAAGATTTTTAACTTTAAACTTACAAATAATATACTACACTTTTTTGTACTCACTTGCAAATTTGCTTGCACTTTACTTACTGATTTTTTTTTAATTACTTGTATCTTTTAGAGTAAAAAAAGTTGTAAAAATTATCCGATTTTCTAACTCACTGAAATGCTGTCACTCATGTTTGCAAGGGCAAGCTGTTACATATATAGCTTATGTGTGTTGGAGAGTGTTTTTGTTGGCAGGTATCGGAAGCCATGTTGTTTGCTTCTGTCGCATCACTTCCTGTTTACTTCTCCTTCAGGTTTTCCTAGAATAGAGAATCTTGACGAGTACACTGGACTAAAGTGTCTGTGGCTTGAGTCAAATGGCATTAAAACCATTGAAAATCTTGACCAGCAATTGGAGCTAAGGTACTTGCATTTTTACGATTTCGTCTCTCACAAGAGTGAGTAATTAAACCAACTTTCACGAAAAAATTTTGAAAGATTTTCGAGAAGATTTTGAAAATGCAAATTTTTGTTTGTGAACCCAATAGCATTTCAAATTTACAACAGTAACAACTGTATAATTTAAAGGACAAGATTTAAGGTAAGCCTCACTAAAATGTTCACTAAAGAATTATAATGGTTTGAGGCAATCTTAAGCGTTTATCGTACTCACGTTAAAAGAATTTCTTGTTTGTTTTCATTTTAAAAACTCCTGCGAGACTTTCACGGCGGCGCCATGTTAGATGGCGTCACAGAACCACAACACAAATCTTTATAGTACACGTGCTCAGAACTCACCGCGGCTGTGTTCCCGTGATGTCATTCCACGTGATCAGTCACATGCTGGCTTTTCCATTGGCGGACTAAATGAAACATGTCTGCGCCAACGTTTACTACAGCGGTTGAAATATTTTACAAAAACTAGAGTAAATGCGAAAACGTGAGTACTTTATTCGTCTAAGATTATACTTAGGTGATATAATTTTTTATTGCGAACTTACCGAGGCTTACTTTGGTTGGCCATTTTCTTGTCCTGTCAGAGTATGATACACAAAGCATCAAGCGTCAGCATCTAGCTTCCATTATCGAGCATCTAGTGTTCACTGGCTAGTAAGTTAACAACAATGCGACAGGTTCCTAGCATCCAGCGTCCAGCTTTCAGTGTATTTCTATAACAATTCACTGGCCATCATTGGCAAGCTGAGGAACAGACGCTGGAGGGTAGATGTATAGAAGATAGGAGGAGTTTCCAGTATCTGAATTCCAGCGTCCAGCTTTCAGTGTATTTCTATAACAATTCGCTGACCATCATTAGCAGGCTGAGGAACAGATGCTGGAGGGTAGATGTATAGAAGATAGGAGGAGTTTCCAGTATCTGAATTCCAGCGTCCGGCTTTCAGTGTATTTCTATAACAACGCTGACCATCATTGGCAGGCTGAGGAACAGACGCTGGAGGGTAGAAGATAGGAGGAGTTTCCAGTATCTGAATTCCAGCGTCCGCTACCAAATCTTTGGTTTCATCACCCCTGTATAATATATATGTTCTTTCCCGCTTTCAGATGATACAACGCGTTGGTGTTTTATAGGTATTATTCAGCATCTTATCTGAAAATTTTCTCTCGAAGAGTAATTAATATACTAATATCCATGTATTCATTTATCTAGTGGTTTTTTTAATAATAAATTGAGGTAGTAAATTAAAGGACAAGAAAAGGGGTACCTGAAGTAGGTTTCAGAAAAATCGCCTTAAGAACGTATATTACTTTATAGCAATTTTATGCGTATATCGTACTCGCACTGAAAGGAATTTTAGTTTGTTTTCGTTTTAAATCTCCGGCAATACTGTTCCGAAGTCGCCATTACATGACGTCATGTACCAAACGTAAATCAGGGGAAGAAAAGGCAATGTTAAATTATGTCTCAAAAGACTTTCCGTGCAAATCTATATTAATTAGATTTTCACTTACCTGCTAGAAAGACTTATGTAACTAGAATTTAAAATTATTAATTATTTAAAATGTTTTCACCAATTGGTAAAATGTCGCTGACTCACCCTCTAGGGTGCACCACTCACTAACCAAAAACGTATTTTTAATCTTATTGACAAGATACAGTAATTTAAAATTTTACTTAGTTAGTGTCTTGTGCGCTACGAATGCTCTGATTATTTTTCAAATTTCACAAAATTTTATCTAAACTTGTTTCAAATGACCTGTCGAGAAAATGGCTGCGTCTAACGGTCATCGCGGGAGTTTAAATTCACACGTTTTATACAGCGTGACTGCCGATTGAAGTCCTGCATGCAAAAAAGCAGTACGTAAGTGAAATAAAATTTCAAAACGAATTTTTCAAGCTTTACGTTTATGAAGGGTTCTCTTGTACTTTAAATGAACTTTCTATTCGCTGACATCGGCATTTTGTTATCTTTAGGCTGCTGGATATCTGCATTTGCAGCGTCTACAAGAAAGTGTTTTTTGAACATTTTTGATCACCCAAGAAGTTAAATTTCATCTCAGTTTATGCATAATTTTTCTTTACAGGTCGGCGCTCTCAACGGTCAGTTGTGGCACGATCAGTACCTAGCTCATTATTAATGATGATCTCCCCAGGCAATTCACTCAATCTCCTGAGGTGTTTTGTCTGATTTTGGTAAATCCTAAAAGAAAATAAGTGGCGGTATGGAACTGCTCTAAGGAACAACAGTTTTTACAAAGTCACTCATGTATTTGCTAACCGGGCCTAGGTGCTATTTAACTATTGCAACCAAACGTACACTGTGACGATGTAGCTATTTTCCTCAATCTAATTTTGAAATGCTATGTAATTAAGTGTTTTTTTATTAGTTAAATTTAATATTATATTTATTTTAACAGGTGTCTTTTTATTCATCAAAATCTGATACGTAAAATAGAAAATCTGGGTCATTTGAAGAACCTTGTTATTATCAACTTTAGCAATAACTACATCTGCACCTTGGAAAATCTAGGTAGCTTTTTATTCAAGTTTAATTTTTTCATTAATTGCATAATACCTATTAAGAGATGGCGCCACGGCACCATGGTGCATGGTTTTTTATAATATGTCCTGTATGAAGGCAATAATAATAATAATAATAATGACGATGATAATAATAATAATAATAATAATAATAATAATAATAATAATAATAATAATAATAATAATAATAATAACGACAACGACAACGACAACAACAATAACAACAACAACAACAACAACAATAAGGACGATGATGATGATGATGATGATAATAATAATAATAATCTTTATTTAAAGTCGGCTTTTGGGTCAACAATTAGCATTAGCTCAAAGAGCTATTATCGCCGACTGTAAATAACAACCTACAACTACATAACAGAGACTATTATTACCCCACTTTTACCCTAAATACCACGATGCGTCAGGCAGGGGTATGACCCGGCCGCTGGTTCGAACTCACGACCTCCCAGACGGAAAGCAAACGCGTTACCACTAGACTACACCCGTCTGGTGCAAGGTATGTCATTTGAGACTGCTTTCAGACCTTGAGAGAACGTACTGTGAGATTTACACAATTTTTTTACAATCAGTTGAAAGATAAGATGTATTTGTGATCTCTTTTTGCTGTACGTACAATTGTACCTCTGTCATATGTAATATTTTCTCTGTATCAAATTGAAATCTGTTTTCAACAATGTGTGCTTAATGACACTTTATGTAGTAAGCTAGTTGAATCTTGATACCGTACGATAATAAAATAATGTGTACAGTGTGCATATCACTAGCGTACATATCACTAGTATACCTGTCACTAGCATACATACATATCACTAGTTTTTAGTGTACATATCACTAGCGTACATATCACTAGCGTACATATCACTAGCGTACATATCACTAGCGTACATATCACTAGCGTACATATCACTAGCGTACATATCACTAGCGTACATATCTCTAGTTTTTAGTGTACATATCACTAGCGTACATATCACTAGTTTTAGTGTACATATCACTAGTTTACCTATCACTAGCGTACATATCACTAGTTTTTAGTGTACATATCACTAGCGTACATATCACTAGCGTACATATCACTAGTTTTTAGTGTACATATCACTAGTGTACATATCACTAGTTTTTAGTGTACATATCACTAGTTTTTAGTGTACATATCACTAGCGTACATATCACTAGTTTTTAGTGTACATATCACTAGCGTATATATCACTAGTTTTTAGTGTACATATCACTAGCGTATATATCACTAGTTTTTAGTGTACATATCACTAGCGTACATATCACTAGTTTTTAGTGTACATATCACTAGCATACATATCACTAGTTTACCTATCACTAGCGTACATATCACTAGTTTTTAGTGTACATATCACTAGCGTACATATCACTAGTTTTTAGTGTACATATCACTAGTGTACATATCACTAGTTTTTAGTGTACATATCACTAGTTTTTAGTGTACATATCACTAGCGTACATATCACTAGTTTTTAGTGTACATATCACTAGCGTATATATCACTAGTTTTTAGTGTACATATCACTAGCGTATATATCACTAGTTTTTAGTGTACATATCACTAGCGTACATATCACTAGTTTTTAGTGTACATATCACTAGCGTATATATCACTAGTTTTTAGTGTACATATCACTAGCGTATATATCACTAGTTTTTAGTGTACATATCACTAGCGTACATATCACTAGTTTTTAGTGTACATATCACTAGCGTACATATCACTAGTCTTTAGTGTACATATCACTAGCGTACATATCACTAGTTTTTAGTGTACATATCACTAGCGTACATATCACTAGCATACATATCACTAGTTTTTAGTGTACATATCACTAGCGTACATATCACTAGTTTTTAGTGTACATATCACTAGCGTACATATCACTAGTTTTTAGTGTACATATCACTAGCGTACATATCACTAGTTTTTAGTGTACATATCACTAGCGTACATATCACTAGCGTACATATCACTAGCATACATATCACTAGTTTTTAGTGTACATATCACTAGCGTATATATCACTAGTGTACATATCACTAGTTTTTAGTGTACATATCACTAGCGCTGATTTTTGTCACCAAATGCGAGATTCGATGTTTAAAAAAACATGTTTTAATATCTTGGTTATAGTTAAATCAATCATTTTATTTATTTATTCATCCGTTAGCCAGCGCGTTGCACAAATTTACGAGTTCGAAAAATATTAGTTTTTTAAAGTAACAAGTTTACCATATCTTTTCCTACAGCCTGCCTGCCAAATTTGGAAACACTGCAGATAGCTCACAATCGACTGAAACACTATACAGACATTGAACACTTGGTGGCGTGCAAAGCTCTCCGCATCGTTGACTTGTCTTACAATGAGCTGTATGACCGCAAGATAGTCAACGTTTTCGGCGACATGGAAGCATTGGTATGTGTTCTGTATCTTTCTTGACTGCCTAGTGGATTTATTGTGCAGTGTATACAGGGTGAGCGGTAATGAAGTCACCAGAATTGGTATGTGTTCTGTTTCTTTCTTGACTGCCTAGTGGATTTATTGTGCAGTGTATACAGGGTGAGCGGTAATGAAGTCACCAGAATTGGTATGTGTTCTGTTTCTTTCTTGACTGCCTAGTGGATTTATTATGCAGTGTATACAGGGTGAGCGGTAATAAAGTCACCAGAATTGGTATGTGTTCTGTATCTTTCTTGACTGCCTAGTGGATTTATTGTGCAGTGTATACAGGGTGACCGGTAATGAAGTCACCAGAATTGGTATGTGTTCTGTATCTTTCTTGACTGCCTAGTGGATTTATTATGCAGTGTATACAGGGTGACCGGTAATAAAGTCACCAGAATTGGTATGTGTTCTGTTTCTTTCTTGACTGCCTAGTGGATTTATTATGCAGTGTATACAGGGTGACCGGTAATAAAGTCACCAGAATTGGTATGTGTTCTGTTTCTTTCTTGACTGCCTAGTGGATTTATTGTGCAGTGTATACAGGGTGACCGGTAATAAAGTCACCAGAATTGGTATGTGTTCTGTTTCTTTCTTGACTGCCTAGTGGATTTATTATGCACTGTATACAGGGTGAGCGGTAATAAAGTCACCAGAATTGGTATGAGTTCTGTATCTTTCTTGACTGCCTAGTGGATTTATTGTGCAGTGTATACAGGGTGACCGGTAATAAAGTCACCAGAATTGGTATGTGTTCTGTATCTTTCTTGACTGCCTAGTGGATTTATTATGCAGTGTATACAGGGTGAGCGGTAATGAAGTCACCAGAATTGGTATGTGTTCTGTATCTTTCTTGTCTGCCTAGTGGATTTATTATGCAGTGTATACAGGGTGAGCGGTAATAAAGTCACCAGAATTGGTATGAGTTCTGTCTCTTTCTTGACTGCCTAGTGGATTTATTGTGCAGTGTATACAGGGTGAGCGGTAATGAAGTCACCAGAATTGGTATGTGTTCTGTATCTTTCTTGTCTGCCTAGTGGATTTATTATGCAGTGTATACAGGCTGACCGGGAATAAAGTCACCTGAATTGGTATGTGTTTTGTATCTTTCTTGTCTGCCTAGTGGATTTATTATGCAGTGTATACAGGGTGACCGGTAATAAAGTCACCAGAATTGGTATGTGTTCTGTATCTTTCTTGACTGCCTAGTGGATTTATTATGCACTGTATACAGGGTGAGCGGTAATGAAGTCACCAGAATTGGTATGTGTTCTGTATCTTTCTTGACTGCCTAGTGGATTTATTGTGCAGTGTATACAGGGTGAGCGGTAATGAAGTCACCAGAATTGGTATGTGTTCTGTTTCTTTCTTGACTGCCTAGTGGATTTATTATGCAGTGTATACAGGGTGACCGGTAATAAAGTCACCAGAATTGGTATGTGTTCTGTTTCTTTCTTGACTGCCTAGTGGATTTATTATGCAGTGTATACAGGGTGACCGGTAATAAAGTCACCAGAATTGGTATGTGTTCTGTTTCTTTCTTGACTGCCTAGTGGATTTATTATGCAGTGTATACAGGGTGACCGGTAATAAAGTCACCAGAATTGGTATGAGTTCTGTCTCTTTCTTGACTGCCTAGTGGATTTATTATGCAGTGTATACAGGGTGAGCGGTAATGAAGTCACCAGAATTGGTATGTGTTCTGTATCTTTCTTGTCTGCCTAGTGGATTTATTATGCAGTGTATACAGGGTGAGCGGTAATAAAGTCACCAGAATTGGTATGTGTTCTGTATCTTTCTTATCTGCCTAGTGGATTTATTATGCAGTGTATACAGGGTGAGCGGTAATGAAGTCACCAGAATTGGTATGTGTTCTGTATCTTTCTTATCTGCCTAGTGGATTTATTATGCAGTGTATACAGGGTGACCGTATAAGTATCAGTGTGTAAAAGTTCTGGGGTGCCTATCCCTGTCTGTTTGGGAGCATCAGCTTCGTCTTTGTAATGTAGTGATGCAAAAGTTCTGGGGTGCCTACCCCTGCCTGTTTGGGTGCATCAGCTTCGTGTGGGTAATGTAGTGATGTAAAAGTTCTGGGGTGTCTATCCCTGTCTGTTTGGTCGCATCAGCTTCGTCTGGGCAATGTAGTGATGTAAAAGTTCTGGGGTGCCTATCCCTGTCTGTTTGGTAGCATCAGCTTCGTCTGGGTAATGTAGTGATGTAAAAGTTCTGGGGTGCCTATCCCTGTCTGTTTGGTCGCATCAGCTTCGTCTGGGTAATGTAGTGATGTAAAAGTTCTGGGGTGCCTATCCCTGTCTGTTTGGGTGCATCAGCTTCGTCTGGGTAATGTAGTGATGTAAAAGTTTTGGGGTGCCTATCCCTGTCTGTTTGGTCGCATCAGCTTCGTCTGGGTAATGTAGTGATGTAAAAGTTCTGGGATGTCTACCCCTGCCTGTTTGGTTGCATCGGCTTCGTCTGGGCAATGTAGTGATGTAAAAGTTCTGGGGTGCCTATCCCTGTCTGTTTGGTCGCATCAGCTTCGTCTGGGTAATGTAGTGATGTAAAAGTTCTGGGGTGCCTATCCCTGTCTGTTTGGTTGCATCAGCTTCGTCTGGGTAATGTAGTGATGTAAAAGTTCTGGGGTGCCTATCCCTGTCTGTTTGGGTGCATCAGCTTCGTCTGGGTAATGTAGTGATGTAAAAGTTTTGGGGTGCCTATCCCTGTCTGTTTGGTCGCATCAGCTTCGTCTGGGTAATGTAGTGATGTAAAAGTTCTGGGATGTCTATCCCTGTCTGTTTGGTCGCATCAGCTTCGTCTGGGTAATGTAGTGATGTAAAAGTTCTGGGGTGCCTATCCCTGTCTGTTTGGATGCATCAGCTTCGTCTGGGTAATGTAGTGATGTAAAAGTTCTGGGGTGCCTATCCCTGTCTGCTTGGGAGCATCAGCTTCGCCCGGGTAATGTAGTGATGTAAAAGTTCTGGGGTCCCTATCCCAGATTTCTTTTTTAGTCGTCCAGTCCAGTAGTTTGTAAATTTTTGTAATTTTCCAGAGAGTTCTCAACTTGATTGGAAATGAGGCACCCGGCAAGATCAGTCACTACAGACGGACGATGATTATAAACATTGTAAGTAGTTGTACTACATATATGTATGCAAAAATTTGTTATGGGTATATTAAAGGCAAAAGCTAAGTCTCTCGGGAAGTTGAGCTTGTATTGATATTCGTAAAAAATGTTAGAAATTTACAGCAATAAAATTGTGATAAGCGCCTCATGTAATTATTGCAATCAATCAAAAGTCGCGATGATCTCGTGCTTGTGTGCACTCATTTTGAACGAATAGTGACATCTGGTGGCGTAGCTATACAAACACTTATCCCACCAGGGGCTTGAGCGCAAACTTCTCTTGCAGCTGCAGTTACTGTTATCAACTACGAACAAACCAAAGCATTAAACAACAGATTATTAATATTATTATTTTTTTTTTGATTTTTAATGAATCTCTTTGCCCACTATGTGATGAAGACTAGTTACCGATGATGATATTAATTGTCTCCGACTCGTTAACACTGACTAAGTAACAGAATAATTATTTTAACAAGCTACATCTGAACTGTATATACTAAGTGACCCCCCCATCGCCTAGCTACCATATTCTGGTAGCCTCATGGAATTCCATGCTTATCTGTTACTTAGATTATTTATAGTACTTTCACATCTTGAGATATAGTCCTGTAGATTAAAGCTATACGAGCAACTTACTTTAAAGGAAAACTGGATGATTGTGTAAACATTAGTTCAGAATAAAGAATGCTCTAAAATATTGAAAACTACAATAGCTTATTTTAAATCAAAACTTAGATTAAATGATAATTACCTCAAAATTTCGTTAAACTTTCAAAGCTACGCACGGCTCAGTGAATCTACTAAGATTGGCAACGGCGCGTAGCGTTCACATTCGCGTGGCCGACAAATAGAAGACGGTACCGTGATAACCATGACCATGAACTGCAGTGTTAGTTTCTGATGTCATATGACATAGAGCCCATTTTTTGTGACATCACGCATTTAAACAGTACTGTAACACTTATGCAAATGTGCTTAAATGCGCAAATTATGCAGGGAAGATGCCTGCCATTGCACAAACTGTGGTTAGTTTCTGACGTAAGCAATAGCTGTGTTTGGTTGCCGTTAATTAACTTTCTAAGCTAATTATTCAAATATAAGGAACAAGTGTTAACCTTTATAGGCAAGAAAATGTATATTTTGGACAGTAGATTAAAGTGAAATTGAGACTAAACAATCGTCCGGTCTTCATTTAAACGAAAAGACTTAGTCAGTTAGAATAGTGGAATTTTGAACTGGAGATGTTTCGCTACGCGGATCTTCACGGCACTCTCGCTGTCCACCAGCTTAATCCAAATATGTCCGCCATGATGTTTGTTTGGTGCAACATAAAAAAGATTTAAATTTCCTTAGCATTTTTAAGTAAGGTACTTTATGCACACACGTGGTAATGTCATCACTTTTGAGCACATATTAAAATACAATGAATGTTCTTTGATGGTTGGTTTTTTCCTTTAACTGAACTTCCAAAATTAATGTGCCAACCATTTTTGTGTTGAGCATATAAGCAATCCTGTAAGATAAGTGATAAATTTAGTTGCACAGACCATTAGGCCACGCCCCGAGGCTGTTGTATTACTCATTTAAAAAGCAAGTGATTGTCAGTAACTAATTTTCTGAACCTCGTTACCTTATCTGAACCTCGGTGTGTATTTACTGTGATTTATAGCCAGACTGAACAGACGCAACGAAAAATTGCTCATTTTAGATGTTCAAGTAACAGGGGTTGCTTTAATTTCATGTGTTGCAGCTTGACCTGCAGTACTTAGATGACCGGCCCGTGTTTCCTAGAGACAGAGCATGTGCTGAAGCCTGGTGAGTAAAATTGTAATTACTTTTATCATTTCTCCCTCTCCCTCGCTGTCTCTCTCTTTCTCTCTCTCTCTCTCTCTCTCTCTCTCTCTCTCTCTCTCTCTCTCTCTCTCTCTCTCTCTCTCTCTCTCTCTCTCTCTCTCTCTCTCTCTCTCTCTCTCTCTCTCTCTCTCTCTCTCTCTCTCTCTCTCTCTCTCTCTCTCTCTCTCTCTCTCTCATTCTCCCCACTCTCTCTCTCGTGCTCTCTCTCTCTCTCTCATTCTCCCCACTCTCTCTCTCTCACTCTCCCCCTCTCTCTCTCTCTCTCTCTTTCTCTCTCTCTCTCTCTCTCATTCTCCCCACTCTCTCTCCTCTCTCTCTCGCACTCTCTCTCTCTCTCTCTCTCTCATTCTCCCCACTCTCTCTCCTCTCTCTCTCTCTCTCTCTCACTCTCTCTCCCCCTCTCTCTCTCTCCCCCACTTTATGATGCTCTTTGCTTGCATCATGCAGGGTCAAACACATCAGTACAAATCGAAAATTTGTTTGATAATGGAATGTTCCGCGTAGGCCACTTAATTGGCTATATACATGATTTAATCACTGATTCGAACGTGGTAGAACTTTAGCTGGACAGTCAGACAGAATGCTGGTCGGGAAGGAGGGCAGGTGGACAGATAGACAAACAGGCAATTTGTTTTTATACATATATGTAATTTTTATGTCATTTCAGGGCAATGGGTGGTAAAGAGGCGGAAATGGCAGAAAGGGAGAGGTGGATCAACAAAGAGAGAGCAAAAATACAAGCCAGCGTCGACGGTAAGACTGCCCGCCCCTTTTGTTTAGTTTTGTGTTTGTAGTTTAGCCTTGACAAGACAGTCTAAAGATTGATTGAATTCTGTGAGTGAGGTAATAATTGATTGAATTCTGTGAGTGAGGTAATAATTGATTGAATTCTGTGAGTGATTTCATAATTGATTGAATTCTGTGAGTGATTTCATAATTGATTGAATTCTGTGAGTGAGGTCATAATTGATTGAATTCTGTGAGTGAGGTCATAATTGATTGAATTCTGTGAGTGAGGTCATAATTGATTGAATTCTGTGAGTGAGGTCATAATTGATTGAATTCTGTGAGCGAGGTCATAATTGATTGAATTATGTGAGTGAGGTCATAATTGATTGAATTCTGTGAGCGAGGTCATAATTGATTGAATTCTGTGAGTGAGGTCATAATTGATTGAATTCTGTGAGTGAGGTAATAATTGATTGAATTCTGTAAGCGAGGTAATAAAGATTGATTGAATTCTGTGAGTGAGGTAATAAAGATTGATTGAATTCTGTGAGTGAGGTAATAAAGATTGATTGAATTCTGTGAGTGAGGTCATAATTGATTGAATTCTGTGAGTGAGGTAATAATTGATTGAATTCTGTGAGTGAGGTCATAATTGATTGAATTCTGTGAGTGAGGTCATAATTGATTGAATTCTGTGAGTGAGGTCATAATTGATTGAATTCTGTGAGTGAGGTCATAATTGATTGAATTCTGTGAGTGAGGTCATAATTGATTGAATTCTGTGAGTGAGGTAATAATTGATTGAATTCTGTAAGCGAGGTAATAAAGATTGATTGAATTCTGTGAGTGAGGTAATAAAGATTGATTGAATTCTGTAAGTGAGGTAATAAAGATTGATTGAATTCTGTGAGTGAGGTCATAATTGATTGAATTCTGTGAATGAGGTAATAAAGATTGATTGAATTCTGTGAGTTAGTCATAATTGATTGAATTCTGTGAGTGAGGTCATAATTGATTGAATTCTGTGAGTGAGGTCATAATTGATTGAATTCTGTGAGTGAGGTAATAATTGATTGAATTCTGTGAGTGAGGTAAAATTGATTGAATTCTGTGAGTGAGGTCATAATTGATTGAATTCTGTGAGCGAGGTAATAATTGATTGAATTCTGTGAGCGAGGTAATAATTGATTGAATTCTGTGAGCGAGGTCATAATTATTTGAATTCTGTGAGTGAGGTAATAATTGATTGAATTCTGTGAGTGAGGTAAAAATTGATTGAATTCTGTGAGTGAGGTAAAAATTGATTGAATTCTGTGAGCGAGGTCATAATTGATTGAATTCTGTGAGTGAGGTAATAATTGATTGAATTCTGTGCGTGAGGTCATAATTGATTGAATTCTGTGCGTGAGGTCATAATTGATTGAATTCTGTGAGTGAGGTCATAATTGATTGAATTCTGTGAGTGAGGTAAAAATTGATTGAATTCTCTGAGTGAGGTAAAAATTGATTGAATTCTGTGCAGCTGTTTCTGTGTTTGTTTACAATATGACTGACCGATGGGCATCGAGATTCTAGCTGCTAAGCAGCCTGAGCTTGTCACTGTCCATATGATGATATTGATTGATTATATAATGTGTCATATAACATATGTCAAGTGTGGTATTGCTTATACAGGATAAAGTCGCATTTGACCATATTGATCCATTGCCTCTGAATTACACATTGATAATTGATAGCTTATATATCCCTAATTATATGTGGCTACCATAATGTTTACAGTGCTAAAGGGCTCTTCAGGTTTTAATCCAACCCCGCGACTAGTTATTAACTCTCGACATCCCTTACCAGTATTGGCTTAATCAATTTTATACGTTATCCGATTGAACTCCTTTCCATTTCATATCTCCTCTCTCTTTCTCTATCTTTGACTATTGTCTTATCTTAACTATTCTCCCCGTTTTTCTATAATTCTTTCTCTTGTTAATTAAGCAGTTTTTTCCCCACTTTTCATGGTGGTCTTACAAGCTTTGCTTCTTGACCACCATGCAGCATATAAATACTATTATGCAGTTAGTAACTATATTAATATGGTTCTTTTACAATTATTGTCATTACAATTGATTAGATGTATAACAGTTACAATGTGATAATGTAATTACGCAGAGGTTGACAATAAATTACGTCAATTTTACCGATCGCGCCACAAAATCTAAAATTTCATCTTTATCAGGCTGTACAACTTGCAGGACTTCATAGCTCTTGTGTGCGTATAACGAAGCAAAGCAAATCTACCTTTGAAGTGAAGATACAGCACATCATTCAAATATGGGGTCAAGTACAACTTCTGCTGTTTACAGATTTTCCGCAGAGACTGCTTGGTCATTCTGAAAACAACGCAAAACATTAATATCTAAAATGATTTTTAGACACGACAATTAAAAAGGCCGTTAAAGGTCAGTTAAACAGTTTGGACACTCTGAACTAAAAAAATAATCTGTGCAATTGTTAGTTATCTTCTTCTGTAGGAATGAATTTAACAGAAAATAGTTCTTACTTTTTACACTATTTTCCTACTTTTTACACTACACTACACTACCTATACAATATGGGTAGTACTGAACTTTACTATCATCTGAAATCCCCTGAGCTTTGGCATAATGCACAGACATTGTGAAAGTCATGTTTGAGGTTGTAGTTGAACACTTTGTAGAAAAAGAATAAAACACTATACTACATATCTGCACAAAACTGAAAACGTTTATTAGACTATATCCACATATGTAGAATGACTGCTACACTGCACACTGAGGACAAGAGTGTCCTGCACTGATCACTGAGAGTTAGACTGTAAGTGACATGAGTATCACGACTGGCATGACTTCTGCATTGCATTGAGAGTGTGACAGAGAGTCACATAAGTAGCACGACTGCACTGCACTGAGAGCGTGACTAGAAGTAGAATCCAGTCAGTATATATAGGTATAGGTAATTATGCAAACTTGGCTTCACAAATACCATTACAGTAAAATAGGGAGAGATCCTATACCGAACAACTATACTAGGGGTGAGTTTAGCTAGCAAAATGTAAAGTGATTAGTCAATAGATGGCACCTAAAAATATACAGTTACAACTTCCACAGACATGATAAGTTCAACATACGTGAAATCAATAAATCTATACCATTGATTTTACATCATTATCATGCCCACGAATTGGTCAATAAACCAGTTTTGTACACTCAAAGTACCAGTAAGAATTTCTACTCGGATTATTAAATTTTATTGGCAAAAGCACATGTGCAAAAAAGCTTAACAAATTAAAATTTAGAGAAATAACTGAGGTAAAAACTATTGCTGACACTTGCTAAAGGCATTGGCGAGGTTTGAACCTGAAAGCTCTTTTGATTACTCTAGAAAAAGTTTTCAGAACAACCAAAAAGCCATCTAAATCAAAATAAACCGAGATACTACAAGTTAAAAATGATAAAATTTCAGTTGTTCCAAACCTGGAATTATTATGCCACAAAAGCAGAATAATTCTCTAGATTTTAGATGCTGAATGTAAATAAGAAACAGAACAAAAATACCACAATGACGATGACTATTATTATTATTTCAGCCTGCCCATTTGCCAATGTTCAGAAGACTTACTAGGCAATATTTAATTGTACTCATTCGCTAGGTATAATATAGTATTCTTTCTCCAACCTGCAATTCTGGGAAGCATACAGCCAACATGAGCCCAAGCGAAAGACGATTCAGAATAAAAACTTATTATTAAACTAAAGTGAGAGAGCGTGACAATAACGCAAGTCAAGACTCACCTCACATCGTTAGTCTTCAGCATGACGTCCGATGTCGTT